>JAAOOA010001104.1:72500-145000 GCA_012861695.1 Trematomus loennbergii | reverse complement strand
CATCACATGTGTCCCCTCTTCTTCATGTCTCTTCTCATCAACATGTGTCCCCTCTTCTTCATGTCTCCTTCATCAACATGTGTCCCCTCTTCTTCATGTCTCTTTCATCAACATGTGTCCCCTCTTCTTCATGTCTCTTCTACATCAACATGTGTCCCCTCTTCTTCATGTCTCTTCTTCATCAACATGTGTCCCCTCTTCTTCATGTCTCTTCATCAACATGTGTCCCCTCTTCTTCATGTCTCTTCTACATCAACATGTGTCCCCTCTTCTTCATGTCTCTTCTACATCAACATGTGTCCCCTCTTCTTCATGTCTCTTCATCATCAACATGTGTCCCCTCTTCTTCATGTCTCTTCTACATCAACATGTGTCCCCTCTTCTTCATGTCTCCTCTTCATCAACATGTGTCCCCTCTGTGGAAAGAGACTCTGAAAGTTTCAGGAACAAAGATTCTCTCTCTTTTTGATCCATTTCTATAAAAACCTGTCTGAAAATGAGCTGATCAGATTTTGGCCACTTGATGATGTCATCATGTGTTGTCTTGTGTAACCATTAGCCAATCAGCAACCAAGGTAACAACAACACAAAACATGGGAGCGGTGGAGATGAGGAGGTGTCGGCGTTCTGGCGATTTCCTCGGAAGGCTTCTACTGAAGCCAGACCCCAACTAAGGGGGTCTCGGGGACTTCGGGTGGCAGTATACGGGAGGCGTGTGGCGCAGTGGATAGAGCGTTGGTGTTCGGATCAAGGGAGCACAGGTTCAAACCCCACTGCAGTCAGCATGTCGTTGTGTCCCTGAGACACTTCACCCCAAATGCTCCTGTGGGGATTGTCCACAGTATTGAGTATGTAAGTCGCTTTGGATAAAAGCGTAACTGACATGTAATGTAATGTAATGTAATGTGTAATGTATACGCCGTGAAGTGGTTTGCGGCCTGCCAGTAAACCCAAAGCAGAAGAAGAAGTGACGTCAGCGGCTTCATTTGCGTAATCTTCCCTCAGGGAACTTATTCCCGTGTGAACGCGATCTGTACTTAGTGCAATGGGGGTGCTCGCACTAAGTGCTGGCACTAAGTGCTGGGCACTAAGTACGGCAAAGTACTTAGTGTGAAAGCGGCTAATGTGTTCTTTGTAACCAAATCTCTCTCGGGAGGGGCTCCTTATTTTCATCTAAAGTAACAGACAGAGAATCAGCACAGTGGGGATTATGGGTAATGCTGCAATGATCTGTTTGGTGTTTCAGCCAATCAGAGACAGGCTCTGTATATATCTGAGACCGATAAATAATGAGAAACAGTATGATAGGGGACCTTCAGTGACTGATACCCAGAATGAGCGTCTCCTCTTATTGCTCACTGTACTTCTCACCATGCTGTGGCACCACACACAGTGTTTCCCCGTCAGTCCCTGCAGGCTCTTGATCTTCTTCTGGCATTTCTCACACTTCCTCGAGTCGCAGTTCCCACTCACCCAGTCGTGAGCAGAACCTGAGAAGTGAGAAGAATATTTGATATGTAACATTAAAAGCAGCTCAGACAGAGGAACGTGTTTTAATTCGACGGAGAACGTTTTTATACCCCGGTTTCTTTCTTGGACTTCACATAGGTCCGTGTGCAGGGCGCCGGGTTCCTGTTGGCACAGCGGCCGTGCACCGTGTATTTACAGCCTGGGAACACAACACACGGTCACATTATTATACATTTAAGTCTAATTTGCAAGTGACACGCCAGCTCCTTTCATAATAAATGTATAATAATAACGTGTGTAAACCCATTAAAACAGCATTTTATTAATCCCACAGCCATTACAGCATGAATCCTGCTTTCTATCTATTAAATATAGTATAATTTCTATTTTTTAATGTAACTTTTCACTTCATTTCACCAGTTTTTCTTGACTTATGGGAAAAAACATGCATTTTCTCTGGTTTTCCTGCACATATATAACATAAATCTAAATCAATGTTGTCAATAAGTGACATAACTCACACTGAAAACATATAGAAATCCCCCCTTGTATTCACAGAACATTATTGCCTTTTAAAAAAAATCAAAAACAGTGGCATTTTTTAAAGAAACTGGAATATATAAGACAAAAATTCAGAAAAGTAATATTTGGAAGTTGTAAACCGGACTGAAGCTGACTATAAAGTGATACTTAAATGATATCAAATTGCTTTGACTCATAGGTAAATGATTATGAAATGTTTTTGATAACTATTGTACGCAGCGCGCCCTCTCGTGGTGCGTTCAGGGACTCACAGGTGCAGCACAGCCCTGCTTCCTGAGGCCCAGCAGCATGCTCTGACACACGTTGCAGTAGACGGGTTTATTAAAGTGTTTCATCCTCCAGAGGTGCTGCCCGTCCTGCTGCGTCATCTGCAGGGAGCACACAAACACTCAGGTGACGCTTCACAATCACTCATGGTTTTATTGTGCTTTTTTGGTATTGTATATTTATTTTTCTTCTAATTTAATTTAACAGATTTTTTTATTTTTTATTAATTGTATTTTTTTTTGTATTTAATAGTTTTTTTATTTAAAATAAAATAAATAAAAAATAAAATAAACAATAAGAATTTAGGGTAAAAATGTAGTAGAAAACTATTATAAAGTAATTAAAAAAGTATATAAATATTAGAGGTTAAAGAAAAAATGTGCAATAACGAATTAAAATATAATAAAATAAAAATATTGACATCGATAAAAAGTAAAAATGTGCCATAAACAAACAAATAAAATATAATAATAAATATATATAATTATAAAAAGTCAAATAAAAAAATGTGCAATGAAATAATATTCAAATAAAATAAAAAAATAAATCAATAAATGCAAATGTTAAATAGTTGTAGTAAAAAGTCTGCAAAAACTGAAAAGAAATATATATAAAAAGCAATAATGTGCACATTGTATCGCAACAATAAATATGTAAATAATACAATATTCATAATGATGTGTTAGTATTTATAACAGTACTAATGCCCAGTGTAATACAGCAGTGATGTATTGCACTGTTGAATATTAAAACACATATATCTATATCTATATATCTATATATAGACACACAGGATATTCTGCTGTAATCTCAAGTTCTCCACACAAGATTAAAGGTTGTTTTTAGTCTTTTTACGATGTGTTTGCAGGGCGGCGGGCGCTTATCCCCGGATTACACACTCAAATGTTTTATTCCTGACACGATGCATCACTTTCTGCAGGAGGGGGAGGGGGGGGGTCATGCACCCGGGGCTTCAAATGTGCAGCAGGGTCTGGAAATAGCCGGGGGGAAGTCCCTGGCATTGTTCGGCTTCAGACCACAGAGCGGCAGAACGAGGCTTTTACATTCCTGACACATTAACACACGACTTAGCTGCTTTACATACAGACACGTTACAGTGAGACATGAGGGGTTACTCCTATGACGTGTCTTTATTCAGACGAGTGGGAGAACACTCCACATTCAGGAGTTTATTTCACTAACTGTGTCTGCAGATTTCTCCTAAGTGTTCATTACATAAGCCTCATTTGCATATTTAAACACAACATGTCAGAAAACTTGTAATGTCAAAGATAATTGTGTTAATGTCAGGAATGAAGTGGGCGAGTTTCATGTTGATATCTGACTATTCAGACCACAGAGCGAGGCTTTTACATTCCTGATACATTAACACACTACTGAGCTGCTTTACATACAGACATACAGACACATTCAAGTGAGAGATTTGGGTTTTTAGCTTCTATAACATGTCTTTATTCAAACTAGTGGAAAGAAAACATCCACAATCCTCACTCAGGAGTTTATTTCACTCAGTGCAGATTTCACCAGATTAGCATAACATAACCCCTCATTTGCATATGTTGAACACAACATGTCAGAAAACTTGTAATGTAAAAGATGATCGTGTTAATGTCAGGAATAAAGTGGCGAGTTTCATAGTGATATCTGTCAGTTAAAATGTTCACCCTATTGACCTGCAGTGCAGTGTGCACAACATGTACATGATCACATGACAGGTCCTTAAAGGGTGTGTCTCTCCTCCTCTCTCAGCAGGACTTCTTTAACTTGTGTCTGCAGATTTCTTGGTGGTACTTCTTGTTCAGACTTGTATTCAGAAATCATTTGAATAATCAGACACATTAAGAAAACTCTGAGGGTACAATGAGTTCCTCTCCAGCTTCACAGCTCACTGCAGTTTGAAGAGAGGGAGCACACAGAAAGCTGTGACACTCAGTACATTCACTCGAGTGGTGTAGTTCAGTATACAATGTTGAGGTACTTGTACTTTACTTTAGTATCTCAATGTTAGGCTGCTTTGTACTTCTACTCCACTACAGTTCAGAGGTACATGGTGTACTTCTACTACACTACATGTATTTAATCCCTTTAGTTACTTTACAGATGTGGATGAATGATGTGAAATATAACCAAGTGTTAAATCAGACTTTAGTTCCACCTGGAGTAAATCCACAAGCTACCCTGCAGTATACAAAGTCATTCAAACTAGCTGCACCTTTACCAGCTTGAGAACACTTTCATGATCAATCATTATAAAACATATCATATATATTATTCTGAAATGGACCAATCTGCACAATGACTACTTTTACTGTCGCTACTTTCACTATATTTTGATAATACTTTTCTACTTTTACTTGAGGAACATTTTGAATGCAGGACTTTTACTGAAACAGAGTATTCCTACTCTCTGGTACTTCTACTTTTACTCAAGTACAAGATCTGAGTACTTCTACTTTTACTCAATTACAAGATCTGAGTACTTCTACTTTTACTCAATTACAAGATCTGAGTACTTCTACTTTTACTCAAGTACAAGATCTGAGTACTTCTACTTTTACTCAATTACAAGATCTGAGTACTTCTACTTCTACTCAAGTACGAGATCTGAGTACTTCTACTTCTACTCAGTACGCGATCTGAGTACTTCTACTTCTACTCAAGTACGCGATCTGAGTACTTCTACTTCTACTCAAGTACGCGATCTGAGTACTTCTACTTCTACTCAAGTACGCGATCTGAGTACTTCTACTTCTACTCAAGTACGCGATCTGAGTACTTCTACTTCTACTCAAGTACGCGATCTGAGTACTTCTACTTCTACTCAAGTACGCGATCTGAGTACTTCTACTTCTACTCAAGTACGCGATTGAGTACTTCTACTTCTACTCAAGTACGCGATCTGAGTACTTCTACTTCTACTCAAGTACGCAATCTGAGTACTTCTACTTCTACTCAAGTACGCAATCTGAGTACTTCTACTTCTACTCAAGTACGCGATCTGAGTACTTCTTCCATCTCTGATTATTTCACTAATCATTTAGGTAAAAGTCCATAAACGTTGATCTAATGATGACGTTTATAAAATACTTGAAACTACATTTTGCTGCGTATACTTATATACATTTACGTAGTATTTGTTAGGACGTTGCTGTGTTGATACTCTCACTTAATTAAAGGATCTCTTCTGCCACAAGTGTATTTTCACACAATAAACAACATTTACAGTAAAGTATGAATGGCATTGTTATATTAAAGGTCCTTTGAAGGTCACAGATATTCTCCGTGAAGTCGTGCAGACCCGACGTGTTTCTCTCAGATATATTACATGTCTTTACAGCAGGTGGTACACGTTGTGTTTGTACAGCTCTTGTGAAACGCTGCCTCTCTCCGCCCTTCTACATTTCTGCTGACTCAGCGCTGCAGGGTGTGGTAATGTCCTTTTTTCTCAGCGCTGCAGCGTCAGAGAGCTTTATGGTTTCCATTTACTCTGCAGGATCCTGGCCCACATTTAATAACGTACTTACAGGAGGCTGCAGCCTTCAGGCACTTTCATTTGGCCAAAAAACATTGATTAGTTCAATATTGAGTGCATATTTGAAGTGTTTTGTGCAGTGCAGACGAGAAGGAGAGCATATTCAACTAAAAGATATCACCATGAAACTTCCCCAGTTCATCGAGACTCAAGGTTCAAGGCGTTTATTGTCATGTGTACAGCAGCTACAGTGGAGATATATCAATGACAATCTGAGGTCACAGGCTGCTCCAACAGAGCAACACAATAACACAGCAAGTACTTGGAATATTGATATATATAAACAGATGAATGTCATGGATGCTCTTTCAAAGGTTCAGGTGTTTAACGGACATGTCTCCATGTGTATATCAGTATGTAGTGTCTCTACTTTAAAGAGTCCTCTCCTGCTGATGGCAGGTGTATATCAGTATGTAGTGTCTCTACTTTAAAGAGTCCTCTCCTGCTGATGTTCAGGTGTATATCAGTATGTAGTGTCTCTACTTTAAAGAGTCCTCTCCTGCTGATGATCAGGTGTATATCAGTATGTAGTGTCTCTACTTTAAAGAGTCCTCTCCTGCTGATGTTCAGGTGTATATCAGTATGTAGTGTCTCTACTTTAAAGAGTCCTCTCCTGCTGATGTTCAGGTGTATATCAGTATGTAGTGTCTCTACTTTAAAGAGTCCTCTCCTGCTGATGTTCAGGTGTATATCAGTATGTAGTGTCTCTACTTTAAAGAGTCCTCTCCTGCTGATGTTCAGGTGTATATCAGTATGTAGTGTCTCTACTTTAAAGAGTCCTCTCCTGCTGATGTTCAGGTGTATATCAGTATGTAGTGTCTCTACTTTAAGAGTCCTCTCCTGCTGATGTTCAGGTGTATATCAGTATGTAGTGTCTCTACTTTAAAGAGTCCTCTCCTGCTGATGTTCAGTGTATATCAGTATGTAGTGTCTCTACTTTAAAGAGTCCTTCTGCTGATGTTCAGGTGTATATCAGTATGTAGTGTCTCTACTTTAAAGAGTCCTCTCCTGCTGATGTTCAGGTGTATATCAGTATGTAGTGTCTCTACTTTAAAGAGTCCTCTCCTGCTGATGTTCAGGTGGAAAATGTAACAACGAAGCTCCAACTCCAGATGGAAGTGTATTTAGAGAAATGGTCACCTGCTGTAAGGTATTTGGTAAGCCTCTAATTGGACTATATATTTTTTATATTTCTTTACTATTATAATTGTAATTTTTCGATAATATTATATAATATGTTTTTGTATATAACAGTATGATATTGTATCTGTACACGTTGTGTGAGACTCACTGTCAAGGAACTTGTTCTAATAAATGTTTAAAAAAAAAAAATACGGTGTCTTTTTCGCTAAATTCTCACGATTTTCCAAATTTCATTAAAGTTTTTTGGGGCTTTTCCAGATCCGGAAGATATGATTTCTGTGTCCATGATGTGTGTGTGCTTCCTGTCTGAGGTACCTTGAGCCCCAGCAGCACCAGCAGAGCACGTTGTTCATGCCGCCCGCCACCCACTCGTCCAGAGACACCGTGCCGCTGCTGTCGGCATCGATCGCCGTCATCATGTCCTTCAGAACCTGAGAAACACATCAAGCACCGTGTCACTCAGAACGATAGCGTGCATGGGAAGGTTAGGAGCTGCAGAGAAGCTTATCTTCATTCCAACCCTCAGACAATGATTCACAGCGCCGCCGTAAACTGTATATGTTGAGCAAACAAATTATATCTTTACTGTTAGAGGCGCGGGGTTAAAGTTCCTATTTCTGTTTACGTTCAAGGAACAAGGAAGTAGAGACGGATCAAACTGTAACTCCAAAACTCTTTATCAACAGTGGTTTAGCACGTAGCATCTCAAAATAATGAGTTTTTATCTCATTATAAGGACTTAGTATCTCATTATAATGACTTAGTATCTCATTATAATGACTTAGTATCTCATAATAATTACTTAATATCTCATAATAATTACTTAATATCTCATAATAATGACTTAGTATCCATTATAAGGACTTAGTATCGCATAATAATGTCTTAATATCTCATAATAATGACTTAGTATCTCATAATAATGACTTAGTATCTCATAATAATTACTTAATATCTTAAAACATGACTTAGTATCTCATAATAAGGACTTAATATCTCATAATAAGGACTTAGTATCGCATAATAATGTCTTAATATCTCATAATAATGACTTAGTATCTCATAATAATGACTTAGTATCTCATAATAATGACTTAGTATCTCATAATAATTACTTAATATCTTAAAACATGACTTAGTATCTCATAATAATGACTTAGTATCTCATTATAATGACTTAGTATCGCATAATAATGTCTTAATATCTCATAATAATGACTTAGTATCTCATAATAAGGACTTAGTATCGCATAATAATGTCTTAATATCTCATAATAATGACTTAGTATCTCATAATAATTACTTAATATCTTAAAACATGACTTAGTATCTCATAATAAGGACTTAGTATCGCATAATAAGGACTTAGTATCTCAAAATAATGACTTAGTATCTCATAATAATGACTTAGTATCTTAAAATACTGACTTAGTATCTTATATAATGACTTAGTATCTCCTAATAACGACTTAGTATCTCATAATAATGACTTAGTATCTCATAATAATACTTAGTATCTCATAATAATTACTTAATATCTTAAAACATGACTTAGTATCTCATAATAAGGACTTAGTATCGCATAATAAGGACTTAGTATCCCAAAATAATGACTTAGTATCTCATAATAATGACTTAGTATCTTAAAATACTGACTTAGTATCTCCTAATAATGACTTAGTATCTCATAATAATGACTTAGTATCTTAAAATACTGACTTAGTATCTCCTAATAATGACTTAGTATCTCAAAATAAGGACTTAGTATCTTAAAATACTGACTTAGTATCTCCTAATAATGACTTAGTATCTCATAATAATGACTTAGTATCTTAAAATACTGACTTAGTATCTCCTAATAATGACTTAGTATCTCAAAATAAGGACTTAGTATCTTAAAATACTGACTTAGTATCTCCTAATAATGACTTAGTATCTCTAATAATGACTTAGTATCTCATAATAATGACTTAGTATCTCATAATAATGACTTAGTATCTTAAAATACTGACTTAGTATCTCATAATAATGACTTAGTATCTTAAAATACTGACTTAGTATCTCCTAATAATGACTTAGTATCTCTAAATAAGGACTTAGTATCTCATAATAATGACTTAGTATCTCAAAATAATGACTTAGTATCTCATAATAATGACTTAGTATCTTAAAATACTGACTTAGTATCTCATAATAAGGACTTAGTATCTTAAAATACTGACTTAGTATCTCCTAATAATGACTTAGTATCTCAAAATAAGGACTTAGTATCTTAAAATACTGACTTAGTATCTCCTAATACTGACTTAGTATCTCCTAATAATGACTTAGTATCTCATAATAATGACTTAGTATCTCCTAATAATGACTTAGTATCTCATAATAATGACTTAGTATCTCATAATAATGACTTAGTATCTCATAATAATGACTTAGTATCTTAAAATACTGACTTAGTATCTCCTAATAATGACTTAGTATCTCATAATAATGACTTAGTATCTCTTATAATGACTTAGTATCTCATAATAATGACTTAGTATCTCATTATAATGACTTAGTATCTTAGATAATGACTTAGTATCTTATATAATGACTTAGTATCTCATTATAATGACTTAGTATCTCATAATAATGACTTAGTATCTCATTATAATGACTTAGTATCTTAGATAATGACTTAGTATCTTATATAATGACTTAGTATCTCATAATAATGACTTAGTATCTCATTATAATGACTTAGTATCTTAGATAATGACTTAGTATCTTATATAATGACTTAGTATCTTATATAATGACTTAGTATCTTATATAAATGCCTCAGTGTCTCAAATGACTGAGCTGCATGTCTGTTTGTTGTGTTTGTATTGACGTTTACATCAGAGTTCAGTGTGTTGGCACTCAACCGGCCTCAGCTCTGAAACATCCCATCCCAGATAGTCTGCAGCGTGCATCATCTGAGCTATGATCCTGTCCACTTCCTGTCGCAAAAACAAAAACACTTATTTTTAATATTACGCCTCGAATTATACAATTTAAAAACACCTAAAAAATGTTCTCTAAAACGTACCGAGCTGTCGAGGACGCCGTTACCGTCCCTGTCGTACAGCTTGAAAGCAACTAAAGACAGAAAAAGGTTATTATTTATGTATTATATAAGTTTATTCTCAGCGTTACCCTGCCACAGTAATCAATACACACTCCTCTACTGGTCAAATACATTTTCTAGTTCATGTTCAAAAAGTGTATTCTTGTCTTGTAAATAAAAACCTGCTGTTCAAAATGTGTATGAATACACGCAGTAAATAACACGTGTATATTATGTATAGATGTCCAATTGTACAAAGTTTAGGCAATACTGTATGGTCATTATTGAAAGGGACATTTAAGTGGAGCAAATCACATTATTAAGGACAAGATAAGATAAGTCCTCACACTCCAGCTTGTCTCTCGGCTGCCCGTCCTCCAGCAGAGAGAAATAACACGAAACATCTTTCAGGAAGACTTCCTCTGCAGAGAAGAGAGGCTGTTACTGAGAGATCTGAACACACTCCTCACACGCTGTCTTCACACACACTCCTCACACACTGTCTTCACACACACTCCTCACACACTCCACACACACTGTCTTCACACACACTCCTCACACACTGTCTTCACACACACTCCACAACACTCCTCACACACACTCCTCACACGCTGTCTCCACACACACTCCACACACACTCCACACACACTGTCTTCACACACATCCACACACACTGTCTTCACACACACTCCTCACACGCTGTCTCCACACACACTCCACACACACTGTCTTCACACACACTCCTCACACACTGTTTCACACACTCCACACACACTCCTCACACACTGTCTTCACACACACACTCCTCACACACTGTCTTCACACACACTCCTCACACACTGTCTTCACACAAACTCCACACACACTGTCTCCACACACTGTCTCCACACACACTCCACACACACTGTCTCCACACACACGTCTCCACACACACTCCACACACACTCCTCACACACTGTCTCCACACACACTCCACACACACTCCTCACACACTGTCTTCACACACACTCCACACACACTCCTCACACACTGTCTTCACACACACTCCTCACACACTGTCTCCACACACACTCCACACACACTGTCTCCACACACACTGTCTCCACACACACTCCACACACACTGTCTCCACACCACACTCCACACACTGTCTCCACACACACTCCACACCACTCCTCACACGCTGTCTCCACACACACTCCACACACACTCCACACACACACTCCACACACACTCCTCACACACTGTCTTCACACACACTCCACACACACTGTCTTCACACACACTCCACACACACTCCTCACACGCTGTTCACACACACTCCACCACACACTCCTCACACACTGTCTCCACACACACTCCACACACACTGTCTCCCACACACACTCCACACACACCTGTCTCCAAACACACTCCACACACACTGTCTCCACACACACTCCACACACCACTGTCTTCACACACACTCCACACACACTGTCTCCACACACACTGTCTCCACACACACTCCACACACACTGTCTCCCACACACTCACTCGTCACACACACTCCTCACAAAAACTCCTCACACACACTCCACACACACTGTCTTCACACACACTCCACACACACTGTCTCCACACACACTCCACACACACTGTCTTCACACACACTCCTCACACACTGTCTTCACACACACCCACACACACTGTCTCCACACACTGTCTCCACCACACACTCCACACACACTGTCTCCACACACACTCCACACACACTGTCTTCACACACACTCCACACACACTGTCTCCACACACTGTCTCCACACACACTCCTCACACACTGTTTCACACACACTGTCTCCACACACTGTCTCCACACACACTCCACACACACTGTCTCCACACAACACTCCATACACACTGTCTTCACACACACTCCTCACACACTGTCTTCACACACACTCATACACACTGTCTTCACACACACTCCTCACACACTGTCTCCACACACACTCCACACACACTGTCTTCACACACACTCCACACACACTGTCTTCACACACACTCCACCACACTGTCTCCACACACACTCCACACACACTGTCTCCACACACACTCCACACACACTCCTCACACACTGTCTCCACCACACTCCACACACACTCCTCACACACTGTCTCCACACACACTCCTCACACTGTCTCCACACACACTCCTCACACACTGTCTCCACACACACTCCACACACTCCTCACACTGTCTCCCACACACTCCTCACACACTGTCTCCACACACACTCCACACACATCCTCACACACTGTCTCCACACACACTCCACACACACTCCTCACACTGTCTCCACACACACACCACACACACTGTCTCCACACACACTCCTCACACACTCCTCACACTGTCTCCACACACACTGTCTCCACACACACTCCACACACACTGTCTCCACACACTCCACACACACTGTCTCCACACACACTCCACACACACACTCCTCACACTGTCTCCACACACACTCCACACACACTGTCTCCACACACACTCCTCACGCTGTTCCACACACTCCACACACACTCCACACACACTGTCTCCACACACACTCCACACACACTGTCTCCACACACACTGTCTTCACACACACTCCACACACACTGTCTCCACACACACTCCACACACACTGTCTCCACACACACTCCACACACACTGTCTCCACACACACTCCACACACACTGTCTCCACACACACTCCACACACCTGTCTCCACACACACTCCACACACACTGTCTCCACACACACTCCCACACACACTGTCTCCACACACACTCCACACACACTGTCTCCACACACACTCCACACACACTGTCTTCACACACCTCCTCACACACTGTCTCCACACACAAACTCCTCACACACACTCCTCACACACTGTCTTCACACACAAAAACTCCTCACACACACTCCTTACAAAAGCTCCTCACACACATCCTCACACACTCCACACACACTGTCTCCACACACACGTCTCCACACACACTCCTCACACACTGTCTTCACACACACTGTCTCCACACACATCCTCACACACTGTCTTCACACACACTCCTCACACACGGTCTTCACACACACTCCACCACACACACTCCTCACACACTGTCTTCACACACAAACTCCTCACACACACTCCTTACAAAAGCTCCTCACACACACTCCTCACACACTCCTCATACACACTCCTCACAATATCTCAATACTGATTTAATATTTTAAAATAATGACTTTTGTCTCTAAATAATGACTTAATATCTTAAAATTATGAATTAGTATCTCATAATAATTACTTAGTATCCAAAATTAATGACGTTTACCTAAAAGTATTGACTTTTAGGTAAAACGTTTTTGAAAAAAAAATCATTTTGTTGAGATACTATATAAAAAAATGATATATCTAAAAACAAATACTTCAAATCTCATAATAATGACATTTTTCATCATCTCTGAGGAAGACTTGCTCTGCAGGAAAGAGACTGTGAAATCTGCACACACTCCTAAACACACTCCACTCACACACACTCCCACTTACACACACTCCACTTACACACACTCCACTTACACACACTCCTCACATATCTAAAAAATAACGACTTCATATCTTAAAATAATTACTTAGTTTCTCAGAAAATGACTGAATATTTTTGAAAGGTATTATTATCTCAAAACAAACTATTAATATCTTAAACTGATGACTTACGTCTCAAAATAATGTTAATTTCCAAAAATGTTGACTTACTGTGTAATTTCTGTTGAGATACTATATCAAATGATATATCTAAATTACATTTTTCATCATCTCTGAGGAGAATTTCTCTGCAGAAAAGAGACTGTGGTTACTGTGAAATCTGCAACACACTCCTCACACACACACACTCCTCACACACACTCCTCACACACACTCCTCACACACTCCACGCACACACTCCTCACACAATATCTCAAAATAATGTCTTATTATCTCAAAATAATGACTACCCTAAAAACAACGCCTTAATATCTAAAAAGTACGAGTTAGTATCCCAAAATAAGCACATAGTATCTTTACAAAATGACTTAGTGTCTCAAAATAATGACTTAGTTTCAACATCTATGAGGACTCTGGTTACTGTGAAATCTGCACACACACACACACACACACACACTCCTCACACACACACACACACACACACACACACACACACTCCTCACACACACACACACATACACCACTCAACAACTCGGGGGTAAATCAGGGGACCCAAATAGGCCATGGTGTAAAATGATAAGGGCATGTGTGTGTGTGTGTGTGTGTGTGTGTGTGTGTGTGTGTGTGTGTGTGTGTGTGTGTGTGTGTGTGTGTGTGTGTGTGTGTCTCACTGGCGTCTCCTTCCAGGCTCAGAGTTCTGGAAGGAGAGGAAGAGTCTCTGGCAGAGATCCACAGAAAGTCCTCCACCTCCAAGTAGGTTTTCAGAAACAGACGGAAGCCCTCCTCGTCGATGCACTGCAGCGGGAAGACATGTGTTGTGTTACTCTGAGCAGAGCTGGCAAAAGTACACACATCCTTTACTCAAGTAGAAGTAAAGAGGCTTTGAAATGTACTTCAGTAAAAGTACCCATAACTAGCAGCTGTTTTAAAGAGTACCTGACCTCCCTTTATATTAATAGAACAATAATGTCATTGTTAGCTAATGAATGTTTCCATGCTGAACAACGGCAACATGACAACGTTTTCATTGGTCCCTTCTTTAGAGAAGACCAGAGGCCTCTGTACTACGAAGCTGGTTCAACCTAACCTGGATATGTTTGAGTTAGCCGGTTGGCCCAATCCAAAACATACGCGCTCTCGCTAAACTGTACTACGACGCTGGATATCAAGTGGATCGCTCAAGCCAGCCGTGTCCTATTAGTTAGGTGTGCGTTCACATGAAAGGGGTGGTATCTGGAGCATTCGACCAATCACAAACACGGAGAAGCGTACTGACAGCGCAGCGTCATACTTCCTGAATGAAAAGTGAACTTTAATATTAGTCAAATATGAAGAAGTTAAACTTTAAACATCCATGACTTAAACACTTTATCCAGGATCAAAGCCACATAGCTGCACCTGCAAGGTGAATACAGCTGGTAACAGAGAAAGTGTTTGAATGCGTACATTAACAGGTTTATGAAATCACTGCCCCGTCCAAGACACGATCTGACTTTAATTACATTTGACTCGAGTGTTTCGTCAACTTAATGTGTTGCTTAAAATAATACTTCTGCATACAGTATGTGACACTGTGAGTGTTGCACGGCCAGCTACGGCTCAGCTGACTCAGATAAGGACATATATGATACATTATGATGTGATATGATATGAATGATAATGAGACACATCGACGTCTGCACTCACAGTGCCGCGGACTGTACTAATGTTACTCTGATCCGGTTACTTATGTTGTGGCAGATATTTAAGTAAGCTTTCTTAATGCTAATGTTATAATAGTCAGATTGCTCTGAAGATGGGAGGGGATATTCTATTAATTTTCACGTTCACACAGTCAGTTGATTTTTGCCGGCCGTCTTTCCTGCAACGGCAGTTTTTCTGTATTTCCTCTATCCTGTAATATGACTTGATCGCTTTAAACTCCGCACACGGAGCTCTGATGGTCAGCAGGCGGTGCTTTCACTGAGTTGATCTCTTAGCCTGCAACCTAACCTCCTCCCGAGGAGGTTTGCCGCTCAGCATCAGTTACCATGGAGATCTAGCCCGCTAAAAAGAGAACCAGCGTCGTAGGACCGGAAAGCCCGAGCTTTCCCTGAAGTCAGCCGCTAAGAGAAGATCCGGCTTCGTAGTACAGGCCTCAGGAAATGATGGATACACGGATCGTGTTCAAATCAATAGGCACGCAATGACACTAAATAATAATGATCACGCACCAAACACACATTCAAACTAAAGGAACCAGCCTGTTTGGAAATGAGAGAAGTAGAAAGTACAGGTATTTGAGTTCAACATGTAAGAAGTAGAAAGTACAGGTATTTGGGTTCAACATGTAAGAAGTAGAAAGTACAGGTATTTGTGTTCAACATGTAAGAAGTAGAAAGTACAGGTATTTGTGTCAACATGTAAGAATTAGAAAGTACAGGTATTTGTGTTCAACATGTAAGAAGTAGAAAGTACAGGTATTTGTGTTCAACATGTAAGAAGTAGAAAGTACAGGTATTTGTGTTCAACATGTAAGAAGTAGAAAGTACAGGTATTTGTGTTCAACATGTAAGAAGTAGAAAGTACAGGTATTTGTGTTCAACATGTAAGAAGTAGAAAGTACAGGTATTTGTGTTCAACATGTAAGAAGTAGAAAGTACAGGTATTTGTTAACATGTAAGAAGTAGAAAGTACAGGTATTTGTGTTCAACATGTAAGAAGTAGAAAGTACAGGTATTTGTGTTCAAAATGTAAGAAGTAGAAAGTACAGGTATTTGTGTTCAACATGTTGAAGTAGAAAGTACAGGTATTGGGTTCAACATGTAAGAAGTAGAAAGTACAGGTATTTGTGTTCAACATGTTAGAAGTAGAAAGTACAGGTATTTGTGTTCAACATGTTAGAAGTGTGTGTGGGTGTCTGTCTGTCTGTGTGTGTTTCTGTCTGTGTGTGTGTCTGTGTGTGTGGTGTGGTGTGTGTGTGTGTGTCTGTGTGTGGTGTGTGTGTGTGTGTGGTGTGTGTTATCTCTTCTGAGAATAAGGGAAGTTGCCGCCGTGTGAAATCTTGTATATTTGACGTGTCATTCTCTCAGAAAACAAACACATGAGCGTTACAGTCATGAAGTTTAAGAGCATCCACTCTGAGTTTAAAAGCTTCCAAAAGCTCTCACACACAATTAATCTAATTCACAAAGTTGGAGTGGTTGCAGAAGGATTTCAATGACACAAAAACACAAATAAATAAATAAAAAAGCATCTAAATTAGGATTTCTGTCCATCTCCTCTCATGATGTCGCGCTGCAGGGCGAAAAGCAAGCTGATCCTCGGGGAAGATGAACCATAAACACATTTCTTGCTGACATTATTCCATCTCTATGTTGAGACAGACTGCCCAGAAATACATATATAATAATAATAATAATAATTAAAGCTGCAAGCAGCGTTGAGCGGGTCTTCGACGCTCCGCAGGCTGTTGTCCGCACGTCGAGGTGCGTGTGTAGGTGTCTCGAGGACTCGGCCGTTGGCAAACGTGGGAAGTTTCAGGCCGATCGGACAACGTACATGGGAGTTACAGCAGTATCATAAACATTGTGTTTGATGGCGAGTGATCAGTCGCCATGGCAACGGAATTTGATGACACCCCATAATGCGCCTAGATGTGTTGAGGGCTGCATCGTTATCAAACCTGTGACGTTTTGGGCCGTTTGGAGCATGTTAACTGGAGTTATGAGAAAACCGTGTTTCACGGCGACCATGTTGTTACCATAGCAACGACATTTGACGAAATCTCAAAACTGACACATATATGTGTGTCGAGGGCTTGACGGTTAGCACACATGGGAAATTTGAACACTTTTTACCATTTACACAGGAGTTATAGCAATATCGTGCTTAACGGCGAGGGATGCGTTGCCATGGCAACAGCTTTTGAGGAAAACTCACTATTGTCATATTGATGTGTTGAGGGCCGGACCATTAACTGTCATCTGAAGTCTGGTGCAGTTTGGACCATTTTCCATCGAGTTATGACAACACTGTGTTTCATGGCGAGGGATCTGTCGCCATGGCTACGGCATATGATGACATCCCATAATTGGCGTAGAGCTGTTCAGGGCTAGGGTTAAGGACAAAGGAGCCTCATTCACTTTACATTGGGGTTGTTTGCGTGGTGCAGACACGTAAATGTAGCAAAGTTCGTGACTCCACCACGCACTGCGGTGTTAAGGAGTCGTGGTGGAGTCACGCATTCTGGTGAGACCAGGTTGGTCTTGCCACATGGCCTTCCCTTGCATAATCTCAAATATTTTGTATTTGTATTTAAGCTACCAACGTGTAACAGAACCATGTCATGTTTGTTGTTCTCTGACACAAAACATCATGTTGAATCAGTCAAAAACAAGATCATTGCCATTGGCATGATGACTTCTGGTTTGGAACACAAAGTTCTGTAAGTAAGTTTCACTTCTTTCGGCTGCTAAACCTTAACTTGTTTTTCACTTATCATCTTGTGTAATCTTTATCTTGTGTTATTTCAAGCTTTTAATTCAGATTGACATGTATGGTATGGGTGTTAGTGTCCCAACAATTCTGTATCTTGTGTAAGTGTATCTGATTATTGCAACACAGCAGCTGCAAGAGAACTATCGATTTTTAGCCGTGTGATTCCATGGATTGTTTATTTTGTTATAACAAAGGTCAAATGTTTCTCAGCAGAAAGTTAACCATCCAGTTCAGCAGTTGATATGGGAGCACCAAAAACTGAAGTTCAGGAAAGAGCCAACGCAAAATACTTCTCCGCTCATGTCTTCTGCTTTAATTCCCCACAGCTTCCAATAAATAGTTTAAAAAGTTGTTTAGAATGAGTATGATGCTTTAAACCAAAGTGTTAATGACTGAAAACCCTGGTTAACATTCAGTCATGTGATTTTTTTTTAAAACAAACAGTTATCAGAATCAGAATCAGAATATAATTATCATACCAGTATATGCACTTGGCTACCAAAACATGAATAGAGTGTGCTTAAAGTATGTGTGTGATGTCATGTCAATAACAACAGAGTGAAAAGGGTCAGGGTTGGGACAAATGTAATTTCCCCTTGTGGATTTATAAAGTATT
Organism: Trematomus loennbergii; assembly: GCA_012861695.1. NCBI lineage: Eukaryota > Metazoa > Chordata > Actinopteri > Perciformes > Nototheniidae > Trematomus > Trematomus loennbergii. Next base: position 126,108 of record JAAOOA010001104.1, on the reverse strand, counting down.
TTAGGCGTAGAGTTGTTGAGGGCCGACCATTAACTGTCATCTGAAGTCTGGTGCAGTTTGGAACCATTTTCCATTGACTTAAGACAACATTGTGTTTTACGGGATGCGTTGCCATGGAAACGGCATATGATGACATCCCATAATTGGCGTAGAGCTGTTGAGGGCCGGACATTAGCCATCATCTGAAGTCTGGTGCAGTTTGGATCATTTTCCATTGACTTAAGACAACATTGTGTTTTATGGCGAGGGATCTGTCGCCATGGCAACGGCATATGATGACATCCCATAATCGGCATAGAGCTGTTGAGGGCCGGACCATTAACTGTCATCTGAAGTCTGGTGCAGTTTGGACCATTTTCCATTGACTTAAGACAACATTGTGTTTTACGGCGAGGGATGCGTTGCCATGGAAACGGCATACGGTGAGATCTCAGATTTCACGTAGAGCTGTTGAGGCATGGACCGGTGATATAAAAGTGAAGATTGGTGGACGATGGGACCGTGTCCATTGGAGTTACAGCGACACCGTGTTTTATGGCGAGGGATTCGTTGCCATGGTAACGCCATATTAAGTAACATAAAATTTGACGTAGAGCTGTTCAGGGCCGCAGTGTTAACCATCATGTGAAGTTTGGTGGCGTTGTGAGCATGTCAGTTGAGTTATGACATCATCGTGTTCCATGGCGTTTGATGGGCCTAGCATCGAGCGAACGCGAACTTTGGCGCCAAATCACGGCTGTGCCGTGCGAAAGAAAAAAACTTCCGTGATAACTTTGAATTGCCCATGTCTGGAGATGCTACCCGACGAATTTCGAGTCGTACGGATAAAGTCCCTGGGAGAAGATAGATTTTGCGCGGAGGACGAGAAACGCGATAATCGCGTTTTTTCGACGCCAAATTCAAAATGGCCGACTTCCTGTACGTTATTTTTTACCCCTCCAAGAGGCTTTTTTGTTCGTCTCCGCACCCTAGATATGCGTAGCGAGTTTCGTTCGTTTACGTGAAAGTTAAAGTGGGGGGAGTTTACGTTAAAAACGGAAGTGGGCGTGGCCTACGCAATTTTTTACGCAAAGTTCCGGAACCAATTACATATCGCAAGTTGCACCACTTCTGACGCGCGTGCAAATTTGGTGAGTTTTCACATGTGTTGCGGGGGTCAAAGGTTTATCGGTCGCTGCGCGACCGATTTCAATAGGGTCTTCGCCGACCTAGGTCTCGACCCTAATAATTAAATAATAATGCCCCCAGAGGACACCATTTTGAGAAACTAAGTCATTATTTTTGAGTCATTAAGACTTTTTTTAAGATGCTAAGTCATTATTTAGAGATACTAAGTCATTATTTTGAGACACTAAGTCATTATTTTGAGATACTTAGTCATTATTTAAGAGATTAAGTCATTATTAGGAGATACTAAGTCATTATTATGAGATACTAAGTCATTATTTAGAGATACTAAGTCATTATTAGGAGATACTAAGTCATTATATGAGATACTAAGTCATTATTTAGAGATACTAAGTCATTATTAGGAGATACTAAGTCATTATTAGAGATACTAAGTCATTATTAGGAGATACTAAGTCATTATTTAAGAGATACTAAGTCATTATTAGGAGATACTAAGTCATTATTATGAGATACTAAGTCATTATTATGAGATACTAAGTCATTATTATGAGATACTAAGTCATTATTAGGAGATACTAAGTCATTATTTTGAGATACTAAGTCATTATTTTGAGATATTAAGTCATATTATAAGATACTAAGTCATTATTTAAGAGATACTAAGTCATTATTTTAAGAAACTATGTCATTATTAGGAGATACTAAGTCATTATTATGAGATACTAAGTCATTATTTAGAGATACTAAGTCATTATTAGGAGATACTAAGTCATTATTAGGAGATACTAAATCATTATTTTAAGAAACTATGTCATTATTAGGAGATACTAAGTCATTATTATGAGATACTAAGTCATTATTTAGAGATACTAAGTCATTATTAGGAGATACTAAGTCATTATTTAGAGATACTAAGTCATTATTAGGAGATACTAAGTCATTATTTAAGAGATACTAAGTCATTATTAGGAGATACTAAGTCATTATTATGAGATACTAAGTCATTATTATGAGATACTAAGTCATTATTATGAGATACTAAGTCATTATTAGGAGATACTAAGTCATTATTTTGAGATACTAAGTCATTATTTTGAGATATTAAGTCATTATTTTGAGATATTAAGTCATTATTATAAGATACTAAGTCATTATTTAAGAGATACTAAGTCATTATTAGGAGATACTAAGTCATTATTAGGAGATCTAAATCATTATTTTAAGAAACTATGTCATTATTAGGAGATACTAAGTCATTATTTAGAGATACTAAGTCATATTTAAGATACTAAGTCATTATTAGGAGATACTAAGTCATTATTATGAGATACTAAGTCATTATTTAGAGATATTAAGACCTTTTTGAGATACTAAGTCATTATTAGGAGATACTAAGTCATTATTATGAGATACTAAGTCATTATTTAGAGATATTAAGTCCTTATTTCAAGATATTAAGTCATTATTTTAAGATACTAAGTCATTATTTTGAGATACTAAGTCATTATTTGGAGATACTAAGTCATTATTATGAGATACTAAGTCATTATTAGGAGATACTAAGTCATTATTTGGGATATTAAGGCCTTATTTTAAGATATTAAGGTATTATTTGAGACCCAGTCATCATTTTGAGATATTAAGTAATTAATATACAATTTTAAGTAAATATCTCAAGATATTAAGTCATTATGATGCAATACTAAGTCATTGATTAAACCTTTAATAGGTTTTTTCTAGTATTCTTCCAGCTCTGATCCTTTCTCCGTGTGATTCTCCTGTACTCAGTATGTGCTCTCCTGAGTCCTGAGTGCACAGAACAGAGAGTGTTTCTCCAGTCGAGCTGCGTGGGCAAAAAGCACCCGGTCATTTACATCTGGAGACATTCCTCTCAGACAGCTCTTCAACATGACTGATGCCGTCTGAATCGAATTCATCAGCGCAGGACAATTAACAAGCGCTCTCAATGTGCATGAATCAAACGCTCGTGTCTCATTAGCGCCAGAGGCGATAACTCAGTCAAGTGATATGTGGATCGCCTCACCTCTCCGTGTCGATGGCTCGCCAGCCGGCCGTCTGCATCGAACTCCCTCAGGACGTCTTTCACCTTCAGACGGCAATCTGGGCAGCAGAGACACACACAGAGAGTATAAGTACACACTGCAAAGATACAGTACACACATCCTTTACTCAAGTAGAAGTACACACATCCTTTACTCAAGTAGAAGTACACACATCCTTTACTCAAGTAGAAGTACACACATCCTTTACTCAAGTAGAAGTACAAATACTAAGTCAAAGTAAGAGGCTTTGAAATGTACTTCAGTAAAAAGTACCCAAACTAGCAGCTGTTTTAAAGAGTACCTGACCTCCCTTTATATTAATAGAACAATAATGTCATTGTTAGCTAATGAATGTTCCATATGAACAACGGCAACATGACAACGTTTCATTGGTCCCTCTTCTTTAGAGAAGACCAGGAAATGATGGATACACGGATCGTGTTCAAATCAATAGGCACGCAATGACTCTAAAAATAATGATCACGCCACCAGACACACATTCAAACTAAAGGAACCAGCCTGTTTGGAAATGTGAGAAGTAGAAAGTACAGGTATTTGGGTTCAACATGTAAGAAGTAGAAAGTACAGGTATTTGTGTTCAACATGTAAGAAGTAGAAAGTACAGGTATTTGTGTTCAACAGTAAGAAGTAGAAAGTACAGGTATTTGGGTTCAACATGTAAGAAGTAGAAAGTACAGGTTTGTGTTCAACATGTAGAAGTAGAAAGTACAGGTATTTGTTCAACATGTAAGAAGTAGAAAGTACAGGTATTTGTGTTCAACATGTAAGAAGTAGAAAGTACAGGTATTTGTGTTCAACATGTAAGAAGTAGAAAGTACAGGTATTTGTGTTCAACATGTAAGAAGTAGAAAGTACAGGTATTTGTGTTCAACATGTAAGAAGTAGAAAGTACAGGTATTTGTTCAACATGTAAGAAGTAGAAAGTACAGGTATTTGTGTTCAAATGTAAGAAGTAGAAAGTACAGGTATTTGGTTCAACATGTAAGAAGTAGAAAGTACAGGTATTTGGTTCAACATGTAAGAAGTAGAAAGTACAGGTATTTGGTTCAACATGTAAGAAGTAGAAAGTACAGGTATTTGGTTCAACATGTAAGAAGTAGAAAGTACAGGTATTTGGTTCAACATGTAAGAAGTAGAAAGTACAGGTATTTGTGTTCAACATGTAAGAAGTAGAAAGTACAGGTATTTGTGTTCAACATGTAAGAAGTAGAAAGTACAGGTATTTGTGTTCACATGTGAGAAGTAGAAAGTACAGGTATTTGGTTCAACATGTAAGAAGTAGAAAGTACAGGTATTGGGTTCAACATGTAAGAAGTAGAAAGTACAGGTATTTGGGTTTCAACATGTAAGAAGTAGAAAGTACAGGTATTTGTGGTTCAACATGTAAGAAGTAGAAAGTCAGGTATTTGTGTTCAACATGTAAGAAGTAGAAAGTACAGGTATTTGAGTTCAACATGTAAGAAGTAGAGAGTACAGGTATTTGTGTTCAACATGTAAGAAGTAGAAGTACAGGTATTTGAGTTCAACATGTAAGAAGTAGAAAGTACAGGTATTTGAGTTCAACATGTAAGAAGTAGAGAGTACAGGTATTTGTGTTCAACATGTAAGAAGTAGAAAGTACAGGTATTTGTGTTCAACATGTAAGAAGTAGAAAGTACAGGTTTTGTGTTCAACATGTAAGAAGTAGAAAGTACAGGTATTTGTGTCAACATGTAAGAAGTAGAAAGTACAGGTATTTGTGTTCAACATGTAAGAAGTAGAAAGTACAGGTATTTGTGTTCAACATGTAGAAGTCAAAGTAAAAAAGTGGTCAGAAAAATAAGTCGTGGAGTAAAGTACTGAGACCAGAAACATGTACTTAAGTACAGCAACAAAGTATTTGTACTCCACTACTTCCCACCTCTGCACCCTACACATGGAGTTATGCGAGATTAGAGGTTTTTAGGACATGTTTTCCCCAAAATGAGCGAGATATCTCGACTGATAGACAGTGATAAGGCTTTGGGAGCAGGGTGACCAGGTGTCTGCACAGCATTCTCATCATCTGTCCCACCATTTAGCCGATGTCCCACATTTGATTGACAGTCGCCCGTCTAAAACGTGGCTTTTATCCAAGGTGTTGAGAAAACAAGAGAGCTATCACCAGTAGCTGAGTCAGATGCCAATCAATCAGAGAAATGTATTTTGGGTGAAAGCGGTGGAGGGAGATTCCCAGAGAGTTATTGTCAGATTTGCCAGATTTGTTTTAAATTGCGCACGGAGGTGAATATGATTTGAAGCGACACTGCACAGAAACTCCAACGCCTGGCAAGAGATGAGGGACCAGCAGCTGATTTAATGAACGTTAAGCAGGTCAGCAGACTGTGAACTAGCTCCGGTCATTTCTTTTGATCATAATAGTTTGTTATGTTAATTCCATTCAAAACAAATATATTTAATTCCTTCACTTGCATAGTTTGTGTAACCTTTAAACCAAAGTAAAGCGTTGTTATTCATATTTATAAGCTAGAAGTTTAATCTAAATGTTTATTCTTAAGGGTTAGATAGACGCTTAGCAACGCAGTAACACGTCCCACATGTGGCGTGTTGGCACCCTATCTGGGAGTAATGGATTACTTGTAACGGGTAATCCGGATACAAAACACTGTATGCCCTTACAGTAAAAAACTATCAGATAGTGTTTGTTGTAAAGGATCAGATGTTCTCTCTCTGTCAGCTGTTCTGTTCTCTAATACTGTCAGTGTGAAACTATACGCCCTGCCTGAGTCTGCTCATTTGCTCTGTTTTGAATTCAGCAGGTGAACCTATATGTTTGTAAAGTAGTGTGTGTGAGCTTGACTGTGTGTGTGAGCGTTTTCTGTCAGCAGCTCTTTTTGGGGTATTTAAAATATAAAAACGACATCATCTAATCCACACTTTACTCCTTGCTTACCCTGCTTCTGTTAGCACTCATCAGATTGGAGTAGATATTATAATTAACACGTTCATTTACTGAATCCAGTTCCAAATCAAATCGAATCATGAGATACAAAAAAAATCATAAAAAGCACCCATTTCCCACGACCTAATATCTCTCAGTATCCACAATTAATGGCTTAGTTTCCCAAACAAATGACTTATTATCAAAAGAAAATGACAAAATGATGACTTTCCCTGACAGGTTATGAGATGTATAATTTAATAAGATCACGATTTAAGAGACGCTGGATTATTATGTGTATTACGAGCATGATATAAATACTTCCTTTTACACTTCCACCCGTTCATCACGACATCCCTAACATGTCTGACTCCACCATGATTCATCTGGAGTGTGTGTGCTTGTGTGTGTGTGTGTGTGTGTGTGTGTGCGTGTGTGTGTGTGTGTGTGTGTGTGTGTGTGTGTGTGTGTGTGTGTGTGTGGGTGGAAGTGGAAGTGGAGAGAAAGCTGTGTCTGTACTCACACTCGATGTAGTGCTGGAGCTGGATGAAGTCGACGGGGTTCAGTTCCTTCACCTCTGGGTGCGTGGGGGAGGACATGCTGCCGAAGCGAAAGAAAAGAGGAGGTGGGTGAGTAACAGGACGCTTTGTGAAACATAAAAGCACGACTGCGAGCAAAAGATAGCATCTCCCATCTCGCTGTGTGAAGAAAAACCCTCTGAAGTGTGGAGTGAACACATCGAAACACGAGAGACGAGAGGAAGCAGAACAGAGCAGCGTCTGCACAGAAGCAAACATTCATTCAGGAGAACATGAGGCATGGGGTCTATCAGAGGTGAACTGTCCGGGCCTTCAGGGTATTCAGAGAGACCCTGGAACACTCAGATCACACAAACAATCTAATTAATTATATGAACATCATTTTATAAAATGTAAATTAAATGAATAAATGAGAATGGTATCTGTGTTACGTTTATCTGTTTGTCCTTCTCGGTCCATGCACTACGCATTTCAGTGGTTTTGTGTAAAATGCAACCAATCAGATCTTCTTCTGGGTCTCTGGGTAGAATACCCTTCAACAAGGTATTCTATATCCTGTTACACTGAATGAGAGCGGACGTTTGGATCAACCAATCATATATTGATGCATACTGATATACACCTGAACATCAGCAGGAGAGGACTCTTTAAAGTAGAGACACTACTTACTGATATACACCTGAACATCAGCAGGAGAGGACTCTTTAAAGTAGAGACACTACATACTGATATACACCTGAACATCAGCAGGAGAGGACTCTTTAAGTAGAGACACTACATACTGATATACACCTGAACATCAGCAGGAGAGGACTCTTAAAGTAGAGACACTACATACTGATATACACCTGAACATCAGCAGGAGAGGACTCTTTAAAGTAGAGACACTACATACTGATATCACCTGAACATCAGCAGGAGAGGACTCTTTAAAGTAGAGACACTACATACTGATATACACCTGAACATCAGCAGGAGAGGACTTTTAAAGTAGAGACACTACATACTGATATACACCTGAACATCAGCAGGAGAGGACTCTTTAAAGTCGAGACACTACATACTGATAAACACCTGAACATCATCAGGAGAGGACTCTTTAAAGTAGAGACACTACATACTGATATACACCTGAACATTAGCAGGAGAGGACTCTTTAAAGTAGAGACACTACATACTGATATACACCTGAACATCAGCAGGAGAGGACTCTTTAAAGTAGAGACACTACATACTGATATACACCTGAACATCAGCAGGAGAGGATCTTTAAAGTAGAGACACTACATACTGATATACACCTGAACATCAGCAGGAGAGGACTCTTTAAAGTAGAGACACTACATACTGGTATACACCTGAACATCAGCAGGAGAGGACTCTTTAAAGTAGAGACACTACATACTGATATACACCTGAACATCAGCAGGAGAGGACTCTTTAAAGTAGAGACACTACATACTGATATACACCTGAACATCAGCAGGAGAGGACTCTTTAAAGTAGAGACACTACATACTGATATACACCTGAACATCAGCAGGAGAGGACTCTTAAAGTAGAGACACTACATACTGATATACACCTGAACATCAGCAGGAGAGGACTCTTTAAAGTAGAGACACTACATACTGGTATACACCTGAACATCAGCAGGAGAGGACTCTTAAAGTAGAGACACTACATACTGATATACACCTGAACATCAGCAGGAGAGGACTCTTTAAAGTAGAGACACTACATACTGATATACACCTGGACATCAGCAGGAGAGGACTCTTTAAAGTAGAGACACTACATACTGATATACACCTGACATCAGCAGGAGAGGACTCTTTAAAGCAGAGACACTTTCATTGTGTATTCTTTCAACTCGATTTCAATCACTCTTATTATTCTGCACACACATATTTAACGTCTTTGTTCAGAGTGATTCAAAAGCTATTCTCTTGCACTGTGAGACAGCTTTTATGTGTTAAATAAAACATTTCCTTTCTTTGTGAAACATAAAAGCACGACTGCAAGCAAAAGATAACGTGTCCCATCTCGCTGTGTGGAAAAGCTGAAGAGAGGAACACAGAAAGCAGAGAGCACAAAAGTCTTTGTGACCGTAATGCATTATTATAAAAGCTGTCATGGCTCGCCACAACCATTATGCATCACTGCGGTGGATTTAATCACTTCATTGCATGCTCTGAAATACAGATTCACTGGCAGGAAACAAATGATTATAGTCATCATCAAATAATCTGCAAATGATGTTCTAGAAGATAAATGATTTGGTTTAATTAAAGATGAAAGTACTTCAATGTTTTGTTTTGTTAGCATGTATTTGCATCAACATAAGACTGCTCCTTGTTCAAAATGAAACGCACAGAGCACTGCCTTTACTTATCTGACTTTAATTGCATTAATATACAAACTCTTCTGCTCTGAACCGCCAACCCAGTCTCACGGCATTTCGTGTTATCGTCACGAAATTAATGTAATCTTGATTCGTGTTCACCAACACGATTTTCACCTTTTTTTCGTGTCACACAGAACGATTTTAAATGCAATGTATTTCTATTGGTAGTATGTTTCGTGCCTGCAACACGTCTTTTTGTCGGTCGGGTCTTGGAAGACCAGAAGCTGTGTGGTTCATAAAAACATGTTCTTACTCAATATCTTACCCTAAGCCTAACCCTATCCTTTTTTAAATTGTATAATGTCTGAGTTTTTTTGCCGTCAGTGAGGAAAAGAAATGTCTCAGAGCTCAGAATACTGACATCTGTATTTTATGTCATCTTTTTTTCCTTCTAATGTGTTATTATTTGGTGCAGGCACGAAACATGCTACCAATAGAAATACATTGCTTCTAAATCGTTCTGTGTGAGAATACTGAAATCTGTATTTTCTTAAATGTCTTTTCCTTCTAATTTGTTATTGTTTACATTGCTTTTAAAATCGTTCTGTGTGACACGAAAAAAATGGCGAAATCGTGTTCACGAATCAATAGATTAATTTCGTGACTATAACACGAAATGCCGTGAGACTGTGGTGTTTCTCATCGTGAGTAAAGCTGCTTCAGAGCCACTATTTCAAGCATGCTACGTCATCGAGTGCCGCCGAAGTACTGTTCCAATCTCCAGCATACTTGGAAATCTACCGAGCCGGCGTACTCCGTTTGGAGAAATATCGAGGCTGCACATGAGTAGACTTCGCGGTCTTAAAATCCCCACAATGCTTGCGCACGGACCAATTTCCCCAAATCTGTGGCGGAAGATGTAAGGAGGCGGGGCCTCTCATTGACGCACACCTGCACACTTGCTAGCGTGTTTCACACTTCGTTTTCCGAATGCCAGGAAGTATTCTTGACTCGCTTCTGAAGCAAGATGCTTGGCAGACATGTGCTACCAAGCAAGCGTACTCGCGATTGAGAAACACCCAGTGTTGGCTGACTGCAGCTGCAACCTTCAGGATAGCTTATAGAAATACATGTTTTGCGCACTTTAAATAGTTTGCTGGATCAAAAGTCAGTTTCTGAAGTGCAAGGTCATGTCTTTAATGATTTGTTTTGTCAGCACAAATGCTCACTTTATTATGAAACAGGAAAAGCAGCAAATCTCTTCTGTTTTGTCTGAAAAACCCACAGATGTTCCCTTTATTAGACGATATAAAACAAAGCAAAAAGCTTATTTTAGAGACATTTCAACAAGAAAAAAAGACTATAACAATTAATCAAAATAGGTTGCATTTAAGTTTCTGTCTATCTATTCATCATAAGCTCTAATAACTGTCTTTATTCTGCATTTATTTTAAATCTCTCAAGTTATTATCCACTAAACTGGGCCAAAAGTCTGGTACAAAGTATGCCAGGCTAAATGAGCGGGGATTATCTGCACCCATTAGGCGTGCATCTCGATCAGAAACCACATCACATAATGGGGTTTAGTGCAAGACAACAATGTGCACTGAAGTGTTGAAATAAGCAATAGCTCCTGCAGAGTGGTCAAAGCAAACAAAGTGTGTTGTGAAGGGACTTCCCCTGCAACACACGCAGCAGACCTAAATGTCAGAGCAGCCCGGAAGCAAACGTAACATTTTAATGTGACAGAAAAAGCAGCGTGTTGTGGCTCTGAAAACCAGTCCTGCAGGTTGTGGATACACATCTGTTCCCAGCACGTTATGCACGCATCCATCACAAGCAAACAGGAGGAGGTTCCCCCGATGAATAATGTACGATGCATTCATCGGTAAGGAAAGAGTTAACGGAAAGGTTGCCTCGTGTTTAGACGCATGCCGGTAAAACGTTGCAAAAAGAAACACAGGGATGGATCGATGAGAAACGTATATAATGCCTAATGCAGTTGATAATCAATATGTAAAGCAATTATGTCCGCCAGCAGGACATGTGACCTTTGCAGGCAGAACAGAAAAACACACAACACAACAGAATAAACACCAAACAAGCTTTTCTGTGCGCTGCTCGTGTTCTTAGAAGTATGAGGAAATATTTGTGATACGATGTGATATTCTTAAAAGTTGAAATACACATTCTTACATTTATAGAAAAGGACGGTTCTGAGTTAATAAGCAGTAAAATGCACCCTGTCACTTTAAAGAGTCCTCTCCTGCTGATGTTCAGGTGTATATCAGTATGTAGTCTCTACTTTAAAGAGTCCTCTCCTGCTGATGTCAGGTGTATATCAGTATGTAGTGTCTCTACTTTAAAGAGTCCTCTCCTGCTGATGTTCAGGTGTATATCAGTATGTAGTGTCTCTACTTTAAAGAGTCCTCTCCTGCTGATGTTCAGGTGTATATCAGTATGTAGTGTCTCTACTTTAAAGAGTCCTCTCCTGCTGATGTTCAGGTGTATATCAGTATGTAGTGTCTCTACTTTAAAGAGTCCTCTCCTGCTGATGTTCAGGTGTATATCAGTATGTAGTGTCTCTACTTTAAAGAGTCCTCTCCTGCTGATGTTCAGGTGTATATCAGTATGTAGTGTCTCTACTTTAAAGAGTCCTTCCTCCTGATGTTCAGGTGTATATCAGTATGTAGTGTCTCTACTTTAAAGAGTCCTCTCCTGCTGATGTTCAGGTGTATATCAGTATGTAGTGTCTCTACTTTAAAGAGTTCTCTGCTGATGTTCAGGTGTATATCAGTATGTAGTGTCTCTACTTTAAAGAGTCCTCTCCTGCTGATGTTCAGGTGTATATCAGTATGTAGTGTCTCTACTTTAAAGAGTCCTCTCCTGCTGATGTTCAGGTGTATATCAGTATGTAGTGTCTCTACTTTAAAGAGTCTCTCCTGCTGATGTTCAGGTGTATATCAGTATGTAGTGTCTCTACTTTAAAGAGTCTCTCCTGCTGATGTTCAGGTGTATATCAGTATGTAGTGTCTCTACTTTAAAGAGTCCTCTCCTGCTGATGTTCAGGTGTATATCAGTATGTAGTGTCTCTACTTTAAAGAGTCCTCTCCTGCTGATGTTCAGGTGTATATCAGTATGTAGTGTCTCTACTTTAAAGAGTCCTCTCCTGCTGATGTTCAGGTGTATATCAGTATGTAGTGTCTCTACTTTAAAGAGTCTCTCCTGCTGATGTTCAGGTGTATATCAGTATGTAGTGTCTCTACTTTAAAGAGTCCTCTCCTGCTGATGTTCAGGTGTATATCAGTATGTAGTGTCTACTTTAAAGAGTCCTCTCCTGCTGATGTTCAGGTGTATATCAGTATGTAGTGTCTCTACTTTAAAGAGTCCTCTCCTGCTGATGTTCAGGTGTATATCAGTATGTAGTGTCTACTTTAAAGAGTCCTCTCCTGCTGATGTTCAGGTGTATATCAGTATGTAGTGTCTCTACTTTAAAGAGTCCTCTCCTGCTGATGTTCAGGTGTATATCAGTATGTAGTGTCCTAGTTTAAAGAGTCTCTCCTGCTGATGTTCAGGTGTATATCAGTATGTAGTGTCCCTAGTTTAAAGAGTCCTCTCCTGCTGATGGAGAGAGAAGAAGTGAAATCTGAAATAACACTCAGATGACTGTCTAAACTAAATTCCTTTAAAAAGTCACTGCTTAGCTTTCTGAGTTGTGTAGATATACAGAGCATATATTGAATATTGCATTTTTGTGAGAGATATAGTGAAAATAGAGTGAGCAGATCTGGCCAAGGTGGGGAATTTTTTTGATTTAAGAAATAAACACTGCAGTAATCTCGCCCCGAAAAATAATATCTACATACATACGCTTACAGTACTTTTTAGACAACTAGTGCAGTAACTAATGCTATGTTGCTGCAAAACAGGCCCAACAACTGCTTATCTGTTATCTTCTTATATAAAACGTGTTGCAGTTCCAAAGTGTGCACAGTCCTCAGATTGTACATGTCTCTTGTGCAAATACACCTCTCTTCTCAAAGCATACAATTCTTTGTTCATGTTATTTTTAGAACATTTTAAACAAATGATCCTCATGCAAAGTAGTAGTAGCATGTTCCCAGCGTCCCCAGTGTGAATGACGCCTATGGATCTGGCATTTTTTACAAATAGAAAAAGTCTGAATTCACTCAATTGCTTCTAAAACTAATCATTCTGTTCATCATATATTACTAATAGTATATATCAGCATTAGTAGTAAGGGTTAGATAAGTTTAAGGAGTGGTGTTTTTTTACAGAGTATTGTTTCTGTAAAATACATGAACTCTCTCCAATTTAAGACGTACAGTGTGAGATCGTATATTCTCCAGTGAGTGTCTCTCTCTCTCTCTCAAGCTTCAGATAGCTTTATATAATTTCACACATCTCCATTCTGTCTGATTGTACATGTATTTTTAACTGTTTGTGAATTAATTGCATTGTGTGTTACGTCATTAGCAGCATCATCATGTCTATTTTCTCTCCTGAGTATCATCATTATTGTCAGCAATATCTCAGAGTAATGTGATTCCTCACTTCCTGATTAGATAATGATTTCCGTGCACGCTGCAGAGAATCAGAACAGGAAGAGGTTTCCCCGGCACTTACAGACGCAATATCAACTCGGGGTGGAGATTAGAAAACGGCGTCTTAATGAGCTTTCCTGGCACAAGTATGAATATTTCAGGTGGTTTGAGGAATGTCTAAAGCTTGCTAAGACTTAATACCGAGCATGAGACCTGGCTCTTGGTGCCGGGTTGATGAGGGAGCTGTTTATGTGCCGGTACAGGAACATTTACTCTGTTGTTTATGCATTAAAGAGATTTAAGTGTCAAGCTAACAGGAGCCAGGGTGATTCGTCTTGCTGACAGACAGCTGGGGGTAATTCTGTGTGTGCAAAATGTCCCTCCACATAATCAGTGCAGAATAAATGGTGCAGAACAGCAGCTCCAGCCGGCAGTGAGGATAAATCAAAAGGGGGGGTTTGGATGTTTGGAAGTGGGGTTGTATGAGGTACTTCTACAGTGAATGACTTACAGTAGCTGCAGTCTGTAGACACAGCCAACACAGTCTCACGGCATTTCGTGTTATAGTCACGAAATTAATCTATTGATTCGTGTTCACCAACACGATTTCGCCATTTTTTCGTGTCACACAGAACGATTTTAAAAGCAATGTAAATAATAACAAATTAGAAGGAAAAAGACATTTAAGAAAATAAGGATTTCAGTATTCTGAGGCTCTGAGCCCCATTTCTTTTCCTCACTGACGGCAAAAAAGATATTGAGTAAGAACATGTTTTTATGAACCACACAGCTTCTGGTCTTCCAAGACCCGACCGGACAAAAAGACGTGTTGCAGGCACGAAACATACTACCAATAGAAATATATTGCATTTCAAATCGTTCTGTGTGACACGAAAAAAAGGTGAAATCGTGTTGGTGAACACGAATCAATAGATTAAATTAATTTCGTGACTTATAACACGAAATGCCGTGAGACTGGGTTGACACAGCAGGAAGCTAACATGTAGGCCTACTACAGTGGTCAAGGGCGGAATTAACACAGTTCACTCAATGGATAAGTGCTCCACTATCCGCTAACAGCTAACAGCAAACAGTTAACAGCAAACAGCTAACAATTAACAGCTACAGCAAAAAAATTAACAGCAAACAGTTAACAGCAAACAGCTAACAGTTAATAGCTAAAAGCTAACAGTTAACAGCTAAAAGTTAACAGCAAACAGCTAACAGTTAACAACTAACAGTTAACAGCTAACAGTTAACAGTTAACAGCAAACAGCTAACAGTTAACAGCTAACAGCTAACAGTTAACAGCAAACAGCTAACAGTTAACAGCAAAGCTAACAGTTAACAGCTAACAGCTAACAATTAACAGCTAACAGCTAAAAAGTTAAACAGCAAACAGTTAACAGCAAACAGCAAACAGCTAACAGCTAACAGTCAAGCTAACAGTTAACAGCTAAAAGCTAACAGTTAACAGCTAAAAGCTAACAGTTAACAGCTAAAAGTTAACAGCAAACAGTTAACAGCAAACAGCTAACAGTTAACAGCTTACAGTGAACAGCTAACAGCTAACAGCTAACAGCTTACAGTGAACAACTAACAGCAAACAGCTAACAGCTACTAACAGCAAACAGCTAACAGCTACTAACAGCAAACAGCTAACAATCTAGCTAGCTCTCCTCTGGCTGATTTCAACATAGCTTTAAAATATTTGTCTGTGCATCCTTTGTGTAGAAAAAAACAAAACAAAATAAAGGTAGCTATACATTGACTTGTGAATTTTACTAATTTAGCGCTGGCTAGTTAGCTAGCTTCCCAGCTATCTTACTAATTTCCACCATGCTAGATACTGATTCCAGAAAATGACTAGCAAACTTGTAAACAAGCTAGCCAATGATTGTCTTATTTGTGGTACATTACATTAACTAATTAAGTGGTAGCAAACATCCCAAAAAGGCTAGCTAGTTCACCCCCAACAAAGCAGTGAATGAAAATGTTTTCTTACCAATTAATGAATACATAAATAGCACAGTTTCTGTAAAGTAATTTGAATTGTGTTCACAACAGAAATGAACTATTTAAAGTTAATTTGAGGCTGTCTGACAATAAAATCCAGCATTCTCACGAAACACTTAATTCAACCGGAAATAGCAAGGCCATCTAAAAAACTAATTTTAAATGGACCCTATTTTTAATATTTTCACCTCTATAACTTCCTGTTGGTAGATGCTGGTCTGACTCCATCTGTTCTTGTGAGTTTTTGTCGTTTCAAAGGGTTAGTTTGAATACACATGGGTCACACCTAACACAAACTGAGTAAACAATCAACGCAACGGTAGATTAGCAACCCTTGTGTTCTGCAAGATAAAATCACTCTTTTGTCAATGGAGTCTGGTGGCTATGAAGAGAGCATATAATGGTCTGTCTGACAGACAGGTAAATATGGTTACAATATTATGAATACAGCATATAGCCAGGGACTTTAATTGCCAACAACTATGCTTTAGTTGTTGTGCATCTGACAAAGTATGCATTTGCATGCTGTTGTTTCTAAAAACTGCATCTACTATAGTGGATTAATCCACTTCCAAACATCCAAATCCTCCCGTTAAATGATAAACCTCACGTAACACAGCTTGTGGAAGCACCGTCTACGCCCCCATAAACTCTAAAAAACATCTGACACTCGCCTACTTCTGAAATACTGAAGAGAAACTCCCTTTATAAACACACAGTGAAACAACGCTTTAGTTGGCATTTTCCTTGTTTAATTATGACGTAAAACTGTCTCCAGCCATAAAGCACTCTCCTCATTTCAAGGTACTCAGAGATGACCTTTCTCCATGCAGGCTAATGTTTGTGCAAGCTGTCACACCGCCCACGCCTCCAGTCACGGAAATCATTTTTCATTGTAGAGAAAAAAATACAGGAGTTATCAGACTAAGTTATTTACTTATGTAAGGGTACTTATGATTGGCATTATTTTACCTCATCTAGAGTTGTTTTATTGCTTGTTCTTAACAAAAACGTTTTCTAAAAGAGGTTTTTTTTTATTATGGGGGAAATAGGTTTTGTCAAAGTTGCTCAAATAAAAATAAAAAGATAAAATATTATGAATAAGAGTATTTAAATAGACATAAGAAATTAAAGTAAAGACACTACATACTGATATACACCTGAACATCAGCAGGAGAGGACTCTTTAAAGTAGAGACACTACATACTGATATACACCTGAACATCAGCAGGAGAGGACTCTTTAAAGTAGAGACACTACATACTGATATACACCTGAACATCAGCAGGAGAGGACTCTTTAAAGTAGAGACACTACATACTGATATACACCTGAACATCAGCAGGAGAGGACTCTTTAAAGTAGAGACACTACATACTGATATACACCTGAACATCAGCAGGAGAGGACTCTTTAAAGTAGAGACACTACATACTGATATACACCTGAACATCAGCAGGAGAGGACTCTTTAAAGTAGAGACACTACATACTGATATACACCTGAACATCAGCAGGAGAGGACTCTTTAAAGTAGAGACACTACATACTGATATACACCTGAACATCAGCAGGAGAGGACTCTTTAAAGTAGAGACACTACATACTGATATACACCTGAACATCAGCAGGAGAGGACTCTTTAAAGTAGAGACTCTACATACTGATATACACCTGAACATCAGCAGGAGAGGACTCTTTAAAGTAGAGACACTACATACTGATATACACCTGAACATCAGCAGGAGAGGACTCTTTAAAGTAGAGACACTAACTATAGATAACACCTGCACATCAGCGGGAGAGAACTCTTTAAAGTAGAGACACTACATACTGATATACACCTGAACATCAGCAGGAGAGGACTCTTTAAAGTACGGACACTACATACTGATATACACCTGAACATCAGCAGGAGAGGACTCTTTAAAGTAGAGACACTAACTATAGATAACACCTGCACATCAGCGGGAGAGGACTCTTTAAAGTAGAGACACTACATCATGATATACGCCTGATAATGAGCAGAATATTTCCCTTTTTAATATATATAGGAAAATTAAAAGAGTTTTCAGCATATGTTTATGATTATAGAGGTCATATTGGGTACTCTTCCCTCAGTTTTGTTTCAAAGAAATCTGCTGTTTTGCACCGACAGTCTCTCTGTGGTTGGAAAACACACGTCAGTGTTTGTTTTAAAGCAGAGTCTGACGATGTGTTCCTCCTGAAACTGCATCAGCTCTGCAGAGGAGGACGGACATGCTTGTGTTGTTATGGAAAGAGTTTCCCTCCATCAGCTGGTGGGAGGGAGGGGAAGGGGGGGGGGGGGTAGCAGAGTGTCCCTCACCTCCTCCCCCGCTTTGACCTCCTCTGAAAGCATTCGGCACAGGGCTGTGACTCCCTGCAGGACCACGGGAAAACTCCCTTGCTATAAATGGTGTGTTTGCAGACGAGGTCACCGTGCACACGGGCCTTTGCACAGCTGCGGGGAAAACATTTCTGCATCTCGAGCTGCAGAAACCACCACTTCCCCCTCAGAGTTTAACATCGTCACTTCAGTTCATAACGCTGAGCTGTGAGCAGGGCAATGTGACGTACATCTGCAGAAAACAGCCTGACATACAGAGACGGTGTTGTGCATGGTGCTGGATGGACGATATGGAATAGGTTTCATTCATTGATTAGCAACTAGTGATTTCATTATGTAATCCATGTCAGACAATCCTCAAGATACTGCATTTATAATGATTAATAAACCCTAGTCAACTATTTTGATAATTTATCATCTTAAGTTAATTGTATGAGAAGAAGACAATATATTCTGACTCTATTCTGAAATTAGAATATTTCTCTCAAATCTTGAGATTTGCTGCTTTTCTCTGTTTGAAATCCAAATAAAGTGAATATTTTTGGGTTATTTACTGACAGTCCAGTCGTTTCTATAAGCTAAAGTGTCATTAAATGCAGTTTTGGCCTTTTAATTATGGAGATTTACTGCTTTATATCTTAATAAAAGTGACTATCTTTGGACATAGAAACACATACTTGGACTCTGAGAAACTGAGTTCAACATTTTTCAATATGTTCTTACAGTTTAGATTAAACTGTCTTAGATTAGATAAAGGAAATACTGAGACAGTCAATGGGCTTCCCCTTCTCCTCTGTATGCTAATGTCTTACGAAACATGCAAACTCTGCAGGACTTATACAAACACAGAGTGTGAATCAGACTGAGACACACAGAGGAAAACAAGAGAAGACTTTCACCACGGCATGAATCACCGTTTCTTGGAAAATGTGGGCGAGGCACGCTGCATCATCGCGGAGTTCAGACCTGAGTTATATAATCGCTGTGGAGGAGGAGAGACAACCTGAGACCTGCTTAGACCTGTCACACACACACACACACACACACACACACACACACACACACACACACACACACACACACACACACACACACACACACACACACACACACACACACACACACACACACACACACACACACACACACACACACACACACACACACACACACACACACACCACACACACACACACACACACACACACACACACCACACACACACACACACACACACACACACACACACACAGCTCAAGATGAAATTTAATGTCACATTTTTCAAGCCCTCTATCAGAAAAGCAATCACACAGGACTCTCTGCTCTCGTCTCAGACTGGTGTGTTATATGAGATGTGAATTATCTGTGAAATGTGAGTGTGTGACTTTATAGGAGAATTTAAGTGGTGTTAGAGCAACAGCACTTTCACACTGAGTTCACTTTTACACAATTGAAAAACACAATATTTTGCTTTGGCGATTTCCTATTATCTGCACAGGATTTCTTTAATGTAAGAGAAGGGAAAACTAGAGTCTGATTTAGAAAAATAATACGGATTTTTTATTTATGTGTGCTTTTTTTAATGCAAATCAGACCTTTTCTGTCTTTAAAGAGAAAAGTGGTCTGACTTTAATCTCAGAACCAAAAAAAAAATAATGTTTTGTTCTGAGATTAAAGTCAGAATACTGAGAAAGAAAAGTTGTATTTCTTATCTGAAAATCTCACTTATATGGCCCTAATCCTCTTTTGTAATTGTCCCACTCCATCCATCACTTCACAATATAGAAATATATTCTGATCTGTGCTGGAGGAGCTGTGGTCGCTTCCCTCATATACTCTGGGACTTCTGGAAGGACGTTCAAAGTTGATCAAACCAGTGCTCGGTATCACGTGCACTCTGGATCCAGCTCTGTATTCACTGGGTAAACCGCCCAGTGATGTTTCTGATAGAAATAGGATCATTGATTTTGTTGCTAACAGAATTACAGAATACAAATGATACGATACGATATACTTTATTGTCCCCGTAAGGAAACCGTACGTGATAACAGCCTCCTTGTTGAAGCCGCAGCCCCCCCAGCATAATGCAATGGAGAGAGAATAGGTTAGAAATATGTTTATATGATGGAGAAAATCACATCGATGTTACAGTTTTTATTACACATGGTCAACATTATTTCAGGTGATCCAAGAGCTGCACCTCCCTATTTTATTTATTTATTTAATTTGATTCAATTCATCTCATTTCTATATGAATTTTGTTTGTCAAGCTAACAATAGAGGTATTGTACGGTCAACTCATTCATGTTGAGGGAAGGGCAGCATTTGAATGATCAGGTTTATCCAAATGAAGATCTAGGTCCTATTAATGTCCATGAAAGACATAGTGTCTTTGTGTACCGTGCATGTAAATCAATAAAGTTCTGAACAAAAACAATGAGCTCAAATCTGAGAAATGTTCCTGAAAAGTTGCCATGTACTTTCTAACGCAAGTGCTGCTTTAATGGACTGCTGTGTTTAGAGAAGTAAAAAGTCAGAAAGGTCTTCATGCCATGTTCTCTGATCATGTCACACAGAAACACGAAGCATTTCAGAGTAATAGCCCTGATAACATTATGCTCTCCTGTAAACATTAACTGTGCAGCCTGACCCGCTGAAGCATTGATTTTATCTGAGCCTCTCCATGCAGGCGAGAAAGCAGATACAAAACCACCAGCTTTAAAAAAAAACCTGCAGCACAGAAACTGTAAATAAACATAAAAAGTGGTGATGAAGTCAAAGTTAACCACAAAACACAAAGAGACTTTCCTGCAGGGTTAGTTGGACCAGTTATTTAGCATGAGGGCTGGGAGCCACATTCACGCATTTGCAGTGAAATGAAGTGTTAAGAGGAGCTTTGGGTAAACAATGAGCTCCAGCAGCACCGCCACACCGAGCAGGATTTACCCACAAACCTGTGTGTGCAGCTGGGATAAAAAAGCCCCAGATAAGATCCCGTCCCACCAACAACACATTAAACGGGAATAAACAAGTGTTCTCACGCCCTGAATTCTCCGGCTTTGTCATTTGTGATGCAAAAATGTCTCTAAATGCTTTTCTCAGCCTCTCAAGTCTGGACATGTCCTGCTTTTCTCTGTCTTAGATCCAAATAAAGTTAAAATGTGGGGTTTGGACTGACAGAACAAGACATAAGCTTGGGCTTTGAGAAACTGAGATGGACATTTTTAATATTTTCTGACATGAAGGAAATAATCAGACAACTATAAAACATGAAATCTAGGGCTGCAATGAATGAATAATCTGTTAATCCTAAAGTCATTTCTCATGCTTTGGGTTAACAATGAGCTCCAGCAGCAGCCTCACACTGTGCAGGATCTACCCAGTAAACTGTGCTCCACATCCTGCAGTAAACTCAGATCAGATCCTGTCCAACACGCACCATAAACACATGAAATGGGAAGCAGAGTGAGCTCACAGTCACACCCTGAACCTCCAGCAGTCTGACAGCTGGTTCTGTAAATATCCAGAGGGTTTCCCCGCACTGCACAGGGAAGTGAGTTTTAAAAAGA
This sequence comes from Trematomus loennbergii, assembly GCA_012861695.1. Classification (NCBI taxonomy): domain Eukaryota; kingdom Metazoa; phylum Chordata; class Actinopteri; order Perciformes; family Nototheniidae; genus Trematomus; species Trematomus loennbergii. Next base: position 104,570 of record JAAOOA010001104.1, on the reverse strand, counting down.
GAACAGCACCAACATTCAAAAGAGCTGTGAGACACTCTGCAAATCTGGGTCCTGCACGAGCCTCATGCTGCCTCTCTGATTTAACTCTAAAGCTGAAAAACAACCCGAGGAATTCATCCGCGAGCCTCCTGTGCAGCGGGGATCAATCCGCAGAACTTTCCCCACATGATACAGCCCGTAATGTGTGTGTTTTTACCTTGAGTCGCCTGCTGTGAGCTCCTCTGCTGCCGGACAGAAAGCCTCTCTCTAACGCGGAGTCCGTTAACTTTAAATGGAGGAGGATCAGCGGGGAGTGAGGAGGGAGGAGGCCGAGCACAGAGGCCCTCTGCCGGCCACGATCCGCCTCTCAGCCCGCAGAGAGGGGCGAGATGTAGCATTATGCAAAATGGGATTATCACACAGGACAACAAGAGAGGAGGAAAATTACACTTTTTATCTGAATTATGACACAATAATGACTTATTATCTCTATACAATGAATTAATATCCTTAAAAGTGACTTAAAATCTTAATAAAGGACTTAAAATCTCGTAATAAACACTTAAAATATCATGACAATTACTACATATCTCAAAATAAAGACTAAATTACTTAAATTATGACTTAGTATCTCTATGCAATTACTTAATAGCCCTAAAAGTGACTTAATATCTCTTAAAAATGATTTAAAATATCGATATAAGCACTTAAATTATCATAAAAATTACATGATATCTCAAATAAAGACCAAGTCGCTTAAATTGTGACTTACTATCTCCATAAAAGTGACTTAAAATCTTAATAAATGACTTAAAATCTCTAAATAACCACTTAAAATATCATGACAATTACTACATATCTCAAAATAAAGACTAAGTCACTTAAATGATGACTTAGTATCTCTATGCAATTACTTAATAGCCCATAAAGTGACTTAATAAATGACTTAAAATATCTAAATAATCACTTAAATGATTGTAAAAATGACTTATCTCTCAAATAAAGACTAAGTCACTTAAATGATGACTTAGTATCTCTATGCAATTACTTAATATATCATAACAATTACTTAATATATCATAACAATGACTTAATATATCATAACAATGACTTAATATAACATAACAATGACTTAATATATCATAACAATTACTTAATATATCATAACAATTGACTTAATATATCATAACAATGACTTAATATAACATAACAATTACTTAATATATCATAACAATGACTTAATATATCATAACAATTACTTAATATATCATAACAATGACTTAATATAACATAACAATGACTTAATATATCATAACAATTGACTTAATATATCATAACAATGACTTAATATATCATAACAATTACTTAATATATCATAACAATGACTTAATATAACATAACAATGACTTAATATCATAACAATTGACTTAATATATCATAACAATGACTTAATATTCATAACAATGACTTAATATATCATAACAATGACTTAATATAACATAACAATGACTTAATATATCATAACAATTGACTTAATATATCATAACAATTGACTTAATATATCATAACAATGACTTAATATATCATAACAATGACTTAATATAACATAACAATGACTTAATATATCATAACAATTGACTTAATATATCATAACAATGACTTAATATAACATAACAATTGACTTAATATATCATAACAATGACTTAATATATCATAACAATTACTTAATATATCATAACAATGACTTAATATAACATAACAATGACTTAATATATCATAACAATTGACTTAATATATCATAACAATGACTTAATATATCATAACAATGACTTAATATATCATAACAATTACTTAATATAACATAACAATTACTTAATATATCATAACAATTACTTAATATATCATAACAATTACTTAATATATCATAACAATGACTTAATATAACATAACAATGACTTAATATATCATAACAATTACTTAATATATCATAACAATGACTTAATATAACATAACAATGACTTAATATATCATAACAATTACTTAATATATCATAACAATTACTTAATATATCATAACAATTACTTAATATATCATAACAATGACTTAATATAACATAACAATGACTTAATATATCATAACAATTACTTATATATCATAACAATGACTTAATATAACATAACAATGACTTAATATATCATAACAATTACTTAATATATCATAACAATGACTTAATATATCATAACAATTACTTAATATATCATAACAATTGACTTAATATATCATAACAATGACTTAATATATCATACCAATGACTTAATATATCATAACAATTACTTAATATATCATACCAATGACTTAATATATCATACCAATGACTTAATATATCATAACAATTGACTTAATATATCATAACAATTACTTAATATAACATAACAATGACTTAATATATCATAACAATTACTTAATATATCATAACAATTGACTTATATATCATACAATGACTTAATATATCATACCAATGACTTAATATATCATAACAATTGACTTAATATATCATACCAATGACTTAATATATCATAACAATGACTTAATATATCATAACAATTACTTAATATATCATAACAATGACTTAATATAACATAACAATGACTTAATATATCATAACAATGACTTAATATATCATAACAATTACTTAATATATCATAACAATGACTTAATATATCATAACAATGACTTAATATAACATAACAATGACTTAATATATCATAACAATGACTTAATATATCATAACAATGACTTAATATATCATAACAATGACTTAATATATCATAACAATGACTTAATATATCATAACAATGACTTAATATATCATAACAATGACTTAATATAACATAACGACTTAATATATCATAACAATGACTTAATATATCATAACAATTACTTAATTCTCAAAATAATGATTAAGGCTCTTAACATGACTTTACTTTAAATTATTTTTAAGATACCTTGTCATTATAATTACTTACAGAATAATTGACGTTTTCATGTTTTCATATTTTTTTCTGTTTCTAGCGAAAGAAAAGAAATGTGTTAATTGTTGTTTTTTATTTGTAAGTTTCTCTGTGTTGAGTCAAACATTGGGAAAGGGGACGTTTCATAAAAACATGATGAATGCAACGTGAGGAACTCCTATCGTCACATATAAAAGAATGCAGTACTCTTACGTAAGGATCATTCTGTCACCACTTTGAAATGTGCTTTATAAATAAACTCGCCTTGCACATTTTATATTCTGTGTTTGTCATTTTATCCCTTAAAACATTCTAGCCTCCATCTCTCCCATAATAATTACAATGTGTGCATCAGAGCAGCAGTCATTATTGATTTCAGATCCCAGTGATCAACAGACAGGAAACATGAGGAGGAGGAGCAGGGGATTGTGGGTAAATTAATTAACCTCCAAGCCTCTCCTCCCCACTTATCCCGCTATGAAGCACTATGACGTCATTTAAAAAATACTTTAAAGGGCCCATGTCATGGCCATTTCCACTGATCATAATTACATTGTTGAGGTATACTAAAATAGATTTATACTGTGCAATTTTCCAAACTCACATTGGTTTCGCATACAGCATCTCTGTCAAGCATGTGTATTCAGCAGTATTCACTTTCTCCACTAAACGACTCGTTGGAGCTCTAGCCCCCCCCTCCCTGTGAGCCTAGTGTGCTCCGATTGGTCAGCTCGGCCACTCTGTTCTGATTAGTCAACCACCAGAGAGGCTACGCCCGCTTTTTTCGGGGAACATCAGTTATAGAAGAGTGTGACGGCCCCAGGGCCTTTGTGCAGGTGTGTTGCAGGGCTTACGGTGGGGTGGAGCTGAAGAGGGTAATCAGCGCGATCACGGAGCCGGTGCTATTAATCCCAGCGGCCCGGAGTCTCTCTCCAAAGCGGCTGCAGAAGGACGAACTGAGCGACCCTCTCCCCTCGACCACCTATCTCTGCATTTACCACAATAAATGTGCCGTGGTTTTGTAAACTCGTGTATGTCTCCTTGCCTTTCCGAGCCGGTCATAACAAAGAGTAAGTTATTTTTACCTGTAATAAACTACTTTGATGAGAAATCAAATCATGGTTTGCTATATATGAATTCAGGGAAGAAAGGATAGGCCTACTAAGTATTTCCATTAAACTTTATTTTTAGAAATGTACAAAATGAACATAAATATACATATATACACGGTATATCATCCATTCCTCCTCGCATCTTGCCTGCGCACAGCCGGTGCGGTGCAGGCCTCAGTAGTAGTCCCGTCCCCGTCATGGATTGTCCGCCAGGATCTGGCTGGACGAAATCAAATGCAAATCACAAAATATTAGAGAAACTTAGTTGTTTTAGATTCGTTAGTAGTAATGAACAGCTTGCCTGCTAATATGCTAACCTAGCTTTGTTTACCTTGGTAGCTAACACGATATGAACGTTAGCTTGGAGGAAAGGCAACTATAATGCAGTGTAATAAAACTACTATGAACAAAAGCTAGTGGTTCATATTAGGCTAGCAATAATGTGTTTATAATTGCAATCGTATACGGGTATTCTGCTACCATACAATGTAACTTGCATGAATACATTGTTTTGCGCTAGCATACAGCTAGCCTCGTTAGCTACATGCAGTATGTACTGTCACAATGTACGTAAATCACCCGGAGTATACTGTATGAGTATTCCGTGTGTGTGACTGCAGACATTCTCCTGCCATGACAAACATGTAAGGCCATCTGCTGACATTGTAGTTGATATATTTAAACGCTAGCAACGTAGCATCACAAAAATGTTTTTCCGACCAAACCTAGCTTAGCTCCGTGTGTTAGATCGGTTGCATACACGCTACGCCAGCTATAATGTAATTACGTTTCGCGACTGACCGCACGGCAGTATACTGTCAATAGGTATTTTGTGTGTGAATGCAGACATTCTCCTGCTATGAGAACATGTATGCAAGGCCATCTGCTGATATTAGAGTTGATATATTGGAAACTCTAGCAACTTAGTTAGCACAGTTAGCACTGTGTCAATGGCGTAGCAGTCCAACACAGTTTACACATTTAAACAGTCTTGTTTGATAAATACACAAATAACAATGCAAACTTACAGGTTGTATACCCGGATCTTCCCTGCTCCAAACGGTCCAAACAAGCTGTGCATATCCGGCCTCAAACTGGGCAATGTTTTGGAAGCTTCGTCTGTGAAATGCCGGTTCTTCGAACCTCTGGAGGAGGAACACGCCGCTGCTGGTGTGGCCATAGCTCTTCGGGATTGGTCCATTTCGTTTCCGGGTACCGCATGACATCATGCGGTACCCGGAAGAATCAAATGGCAGTGACGTATCTCCAACGAGGCGTTTTGGGAGGTATTTTCTGTGTTAGAGTTTTACTCGCTACAGGGTGTACTTTGAGGGTTTGACTCTGCACACCGTTTACATGCATAAAAACCTTCATAACACACAAGGGGACGGGTAATAACCGGAAAGCATGACATGGGAGCTTTAAGAGAATATTCAATAGTGTTTATAAGGGTTTTTTTTATTTACATTTTTTGTTGAAATATTATATCTTGTAAATTAGTGTTCTTTATTGAGCAAATGTATGGTTTTATATCAGAGACTTATACTTACATTTCTGTCTTGAAATGTGTGTTTTTTTTCCTGTTAAATCAAGTATTTTACTGTTCAATTCTTTGTAAATGTGACTTATTAAAAAAAAAATTCCTACAAATGTATGACTTTATAACAGAGATAATATTCTAAATATTTCCTTGTTAATTTACAAATTAATTTGTTTTACTCCTAAAGAATATTAACGTTTTTTCCTTGCATTTTTTTTTGTTTTTTACACAAATGTATTTCTTCCAAGTTTTTTTCTTTTTTCCAAACATTTTTTGTGGGGGAAACTTCTGAAGCAATTGGAGTCAGGACTCAGAGACACGAGGAGAGCTGGAGCTTTGATGGAGTCAGGACTCAGAGAGACACGAGGAGAGCTGGAGCTTTGATGGAGTCAGGACTCAGAGAGACACGAGGAGAGCTGGAGCTTTGATGGAGTCAGGACTCAGAGAGAGACACGAGGAGAGCTGGAGCTTTGATGGAGTCAGGACTCAGAGAGAGACGAGGAGAGCTGGAGTCTGATGGAGTCAGGACTCAGAGAGACACGAGGAGAGCTGGAGCTTTGATGGAGTCAGGACTCAGAGAGACACGAGGAGAGCTGGAGCTTTGATGGAGACAGGACTCAGAGAGACACGAGGAGAGCTGGAGCTTTGATGGAGTCAGGACTCAGAGAGAGACGAGGAGAGCTGGAGCTTTGATGGAGTCAGGACTCAGAGAGACACGAGGAGAGCTGGAGCTTTGATGGCAAACACTGACGGTTTATTGGAGTTACGGCCGGAGAATTCACAAGACATGTCACGGGACACAAGTTGACCACACGGTTGAGATGCCACCATCAATTCTGAAGACCCCTCCTGTAGCTCCAGGTTTAACTAGTTCAGAGTGTAATAATCAACATTCTTCAATAGAGAGACTAAACAGCTGAGGACACTGAATCACATTTGTTGTCGCTTATGGCTCGAGGTCATCTACACCCCGAGAAGGATGTGTTCCAGGTGTCCCACAACAATAACTATCTCTGACCGAGAGGTGCCCGGTCAAAACTGGTAACAACTTGCTAGGGAAGCCCCTCTTATGGGAGATAGCGGCTGCTCAAGGGTTAGGGCAGCTGCGTCAGAGGGCGAAAGGTAAACATGTAGGGCGAAATTATTCCCTGACATTTATGAGCATAAAAAGTCAGATTGTACTGTAGACAATGAACAGCAATACAACTTCATAACTAAGAGGAAAATCTAGTTATTTTGGTAAAATTCTGAGTTTTTTGTCTTGCAAATTCGTGACATTTCTTTTATCAAGACTTGATAAGAATATTCTCTTATTCTCTTGCATGGGGTTTCATCTGCAGGTCTCTGATGACACGCGGTGGGAGAACAAGGAACTGCATTTTAATTATTATAGGCAAGAAAAACGCATCCTTTTGAGTGAAGTTTGACATGTTTTATTACTTTGTCTGTACAACACGGTACATAACAGACACAAACAAACAGAAACATTAAGAGGGGGAAATATTAAAAAATAAAAAGGGCACAAAACAAACTTCCTGTTTACTTTAAACACAGCAGAGTTGAACTCTCAGAAAGCCTTTAGAGTGATTTTACAAATACTTGACTCGCTCGGTAGTGACGTGAGGAGTCGATATAAAGTGAATCATGATTACCATTTGTCAAATCAAACTCATCAGAAATGTTAAACTTCAAATTTAACATCCACTGGACCCAAAGAACAGACCATATTTACAATCTGAGGCCACAAAGAAAAACACAGATTCTCATGTCTTCGTCCTCCTGAACTTCAAATGCACCGAAAGGCAGATTTCCAGACATCACATCTTCAAGCATGTGTGTGTAAAAGGCAACACAAAAATAAAACAAATGGCACCAGGAGGTTCAGACAATCTAAACTCAGACGTCCTGTGGTGAGATATGCACAGGAAACTGAAGCGAGCGCGAGAAAAAACCTTCGAGTCATCGTCCCGCGGAAAAAAACGCCGACTCACAGAAACGCATTATACAGAGAGGAAGGAGAGACATTTAGAATTCAATATAGTATTTGTATTTACAAGCATTTATACAACTGAGCGCATTCAACTGGGGTTTCTTTTTCAAGCTTATTACTATATAATGAGGACAATCAGATCAAACAATGCACCAACATACAAACCTTGTAAACATCGCCTGTCGTCAGGGACCAGTCTTTTCTTTCAGTCAGGTTCATAGTGTGTCCTTCTTTAAGGCAAGGCATGAAGCTGAGTAGAGCCTCTTTACGTTAAACCCCCCCGTCGTGTTCGGATCTACTTCCATCGTTAATATAGTGTTTAACATTTGATCTCTTCGAGGCCGCGTGACTTCCTCCACAGCAGGCATTTGAACACGGCCGATCAACACGGTCGTTGTTACACCTGCGATGTTCCCGGTTTAAAAATGCGCCCATAGGAATGAATGGGTAACCTGAATTAAAGTCTAGTCTCCAGCAGTGTGTGCCACAAAGCGTTATGATGGAAATGTATAGTACACGTCCCAGCACATAGAAACGGCCGGATGCTAACCTGCATACGTCGGCCAATTTGCTTAACTAGCATATTCACACAATGGCTAAAACATGTCTTGGATGATTTGGACAATTTTGGAGTGACTTGAGAGGTTATTGAGGAGTTTTGAGTCCCCTAAAATTACAAATTGACCCAAAATGCATCATCATCAGCCCACCAGGTGCACACATATGCCACTTTCTGGTTAAAACTGCCCTTAATGATCCTAAAAATGTTAGAAATTGAGTCGACATCCTCAATAACCCATAAAACCCCTCCAAAATTGTCCAAGACATTTTTTTAACTATTGTCCACCATAGGCTATAATTAACACTACTTATACAAATTGCCCAACATATGCAGGTTAGCATCCGGCAGCTTCCATGTGCTCGGGACCCGTACTGTACATTCAGAAGATAAAACGTTGGGGTCCTCAACCTTTCTGGGTTCACGATAAGACTCTCTGATCTGGAAACTAGACGGTTATGTTCCTCCATCCAGGATACATCCACAAATCAACAACCGTGATCATTTGGAACACATCTTCAGTGTGTATCCTCTGCAGTTACTCATGTGACCAGCCGTCTGAGACACTGAAGGGCGTTGAATAACATTTGGTCACGTTTAGGGTTTCTGTGTTAATGTCAGATCAGTTCAAACACACCGTTTTCTTTACAACTAATGCTGCCGACGTGTTGTGATTTTTAAAAAGCTGTCTTTTATCATCTGGCCGGGGACAACATCTGGAAACTAGCTGCTCCAGTGAGTGCTTTTTGTGACAGTCGATTAATGGGGACTGTCCACGGCACTGTAAACCAGTCGTGCGACACGGTCTACAAGGGCGTTGAATAACATTTGGTCATGATAAGTGTTTTCTGTGTTACTGTAAGAGCTGTGAAACCCCCCGGGAACACCACAGTGAAGCGAGGAGAGAACCGAACGCGACAGGAAGGGGTTAAAATCAGCCAGGATTCAGATCAGGAATTCGTCGTCTTCATTATAAGATCTCCTCGACGCGTGAGCGAAGATCATGACGAGTCCGGGCTCCAGGATCATGTCTTCGCCCATGTGCTGGTTCTCGCAGGCCATCACCACCACCGCCTGCTTCCCGGGGATCCGCTTGGCCACGTAGTTCTCGTAGTATCGCCGGTTCATCTGCCGCGTCTCCAGCGTGGCGAGGCCCTGAGGCCAGTTCCTCTCGTGGGCGTTCTCTATCAGGTCGTTGACGATGGAGAGCGGGCAGCCGCTGTCGATCAGAGAGCGCTTGATGACCGCCTGCAGCACGGCGTCCGGAGTGGAGATCATCCCCCCCCAACGAGTGACCCGCGCCGGCTGCATGGAGTTCACCCACCTGAGGGGGAGGGGGAGGAAGACGAGGGAGTTAGGGAGACATTTGCAAGAAAAAAAATTTGATATTTGCAACAAGAAATGAATTATAACATTATTTTCAGGGAGATTTGAAGGGTACATTCAGGGGGAAAGGGTTCATATTCAATAGGAAGAAATGTCATATTCAGATTAATACTATATTTTAACAAGAAATAACTTAGATATTATCTTCGAGGAGGAAGATGAGGGATACGTTTGTAAGAAAGAAACTTGGATATTTACAAAGAAAAACTATTTTCAGGGACATTTAAGGGTAAAATGATGATTAATATTATTGATTAAATGTGTATTTTATCACAGTAAGACATTAAAATTCATAAATGATAACGTTATGATGAAAAATGTTAATATTTTCTTGGTTATAAAGTCATAAATGTGCACGTCACACATTTACAAATAAAAAAAACTTGCAAAGATAAAAAAGTCAAACACTATTGTCTGTCGCTTAAAGGCACTCTGCCTCGCCCTCCGCTCCCTGACAGAGAACTTGAGAATGACCCCCAGAGAGAGAGAGAGAGAGGGCGCGGTGTGAAGACTCACTCCAGGATCTCGTTGTACTCTATGCTCTCCTCAGGTTCTGCAGGTTGGGGTTGGCGCTGCGGATCGCCCTCATGTACCTTCAGCAGCTGGATGTCCCGCTTCTGAAAGACATCAGCATCGAGTTCAGAGAGGACGCTTCTCACTAAAGGAACTCAAGCTAGAAATAGTACATTTAAAAAACTGAAAATGACAAGCTCCTCCGATAAATGTCTAAAATGTTTTACTGAGAGACTCCTCATACAGGCCGTTTGGAATTGTTATAACATTTTAACAACTTGGGATGATATCCAAAACTGGCTGTTCAAAAACATGCAAATATAATATTGGTCAGTGTTTGTTTGTTTTGAAAAAATGAGTGGGGATGAAGTATTAATTGGTACTATCATTTAAAGTGGACCCATCATGCTATATTTGAATAATATAGTGTAGGACCATACCTATTAAGGCATATTTATTTTTTGCATGATAGGTCCCCTTTAAGTCAAATTTTGTTGCCAATTAATTTCTTGGTGTTATGAAATCTTGAATGTAATGTAAATTGTAATAGATATATATATATGTTCCCTGGTGTGCTCACCTGCTCCCCCAGCTGGTGTTTGTGCTCCGTCACGGTCTTCTCCAGGTCTGAGATCCTGGTCTGCTGCTGACCGACCACCGTCCGTAAGTGTTTGATGCAGTTGTGGTTAGGAACCTCGTCTTTGGGCATCTCCAGCCTGAAGGAGGAGAACACAGGGTTCAATATCAGACTGTTCAAGAAGTGAACTTCCATCATCTCTACCGGGACACAGTGGATATATGGTACCTCCATCTCTGGTAAGGTGCCCTATTATACTGTCTTTCATCAATATATCACAACCCCTATGTTAACCCCTAACCATGCCCCCTCAGTGTGAGTGCAGTGATCTCTCCTCACCCGCAGCCCTCCTCGCAGCTCACGGGTCTCTTGGGGTTGTGCTGGCAGTCTTTGAGGTGTGACGTCAGCTGGTCCAGACGCAGCGTGGCGCCGCAGCCGAAGCCCGCGTTGTCGCAGCTGATCTGCAGTTTGGACAGCATGTTACGCATGATGCGGGGCACGGGCCGCAGGTGAGCCAGCGTCACCACGGTGCGGTCCACGGGACATATCTGCTGCTGCGCGAACCACTGGGTTATACAGGCGTTACAGAAGGCATGCTCGCAGTGAGGAGCCTGGGGGGGGGGGGGGAGAGAGAGAGCGAGACCATCGTTAGAACAACAGAGAGACCAGAGTTTTGGTTTTTTTAGTGTGTTTGTATGTGGAACCAGAGGGTAGAAGTACACACATCCTTTACTCAAGTAGAAGTACACACATCCTTTACTCAAGAAGAAGTACACACATCCTTTACTCAAGAAGTACACACATCCTTTACTCAGTAGAAGTACACACATCCTTTACTCAAGTAGAAGTACACACATCCTTTACTCAAGAAGAAGTACACACATCCTTTACTCAAGAAGTACACATCCTTTACTCAAGTAGAAGTACACACATCCTTTACTCAAGAAGAATACACACATCCTTTACTCAAGTAGAAGTACACACATCCTTTCCTCAAGTAGAAGTACACACATCCTTTACTCAAGTAGAAGTACACACATCCTTTACTCAAGTAGAAGTACACACTCCTTTACTCAAGTAGAAGTACACACATCCTTTACTCAAGTAGAAGTACACACATCCTTTACTCAAGTAGAAGTACACACATCCTTTACTCAAGTAGAAGTACACACATCCTTTCCTCAAGTAGAAGTACACACATCCTTTACTCAAGTAGAAGTACACACATCCTTTACTCAAGTAGGTACACACATCCTTTACTCAAGAAGTACACACATCCTTTACTCAGAAGTACACACATCCTTTACTCAAGTAGAAGTACACACATCTTTACTCAATTAGAAGTACACACATCCTTTACTCAAGTAGAAGTACACACATCCTTTACTCAAGTAGAAGTACACACATCCTTTACTCAAGAAGTACACATCCTTTACTCAAGAAGTACACACATCCTTTACTCAAGAAGAAGTACACACATCCTTTACTCAAGTAGAAGTACACACATCCTTTACTCAAGAAGTACACACATCCTTTACTCAAGTAGAAGTACACACATCCTTTACTCAAGAAGAAGTACACACATCCTTTACTCAAGTAGAAGTACACACATCCTTTACTCAAGTAGAAGTACACACATCCTTTACTCAAGTAGAAGTACACACATCCTTTACTCAAGTAGAAGTACACACATCCTTTACTCAAGTAGAAGTACACACATCCTTTACTCAAGTAGAAGTACACACATCCTTTACTCAAGTAGAAGTACACACATCCTTTACTCAAGTAGAAGTACACGCATCTTTTACTCAAGTAGAAATACAGATACTGGTGTTTAAAAATACTCTGGTAAGTAGAAGTACTGATTAAACTTCTTTACTCAAGTAGAAGTACACACATCCTTTACTCAAGCAGAAGTACACACATCCTTTACTCAAGTAGAAGTACACACATCCTTTACTCAAGTAGAAGTACACACATCCTTTACTCAAGTAGAAGTACACACATCCTTTACTCAAGTAAAGTACACACATCCTTTACTCAAGTAGAAGTACACACATCCTTTACTCAAGTAGAAGTACACACATCCTTTACTCAAGTAGAAGTACACACATCCTTTACTCAAGTAGAAGTACACGCATCTTTTACTCAAGTAGAAGTACAGATACTGGTGTTTAAAAATACTCTGGTAAGTAGAAGTACTGATTAAACTTCTTTACTCAAGTAGAAGTACACACATCCTTTACTCAGCAGAAGTACACACATCCTTTACTCAAGTAGAAGTACACACATCCTTTACTCAAGTAGAAGTACACACATCCTTTACTCAAGTAAAGTACACACATCCTTTACTCAAGTAGAAGTACACACATCCTTTACTCAAGTAGAAGTACACACATCCTTTACTCAAGTAGAAGTACACACATCCTTTACTCAAGTAGAAGTACACACATCCTTTACTCAAGTAGAAGTACACGCATCTTTTACTCAAGTAGAAGTACAGATACTGGTGTTTTAAAAATACTCTGGTAAGTAGAAGTACTGATTAAACTTCTTTACTCAAGTAGAAGTACACACATCCTTTACTCAAGCAGAAGTACACATCCTTTACTCAAGTAGAAGTACACACATCCTGTACTCAAGTAGAAGTACACGCATCCTTTACTCAAGTAGAAGTACACACATCCTTTACTCAAGTAGAAGTACACACATCCTTTCTCAAGTAGAAGTACCACATCCTTTACTCAAGTAGAAGTACACACATCCTTTACTCAAGTAGAAGTACACACATCCTTTACTCAAGTAGAAGTACACACATCCTTTACTCAAGTAGAAGTACACACATCCTTTCCTCAAGTAGAAGTACACACATCCTTTCCTCAAGTAGAAGTACACACATCCTTTACTCAAGTAGAAGTACACACATCCTTTACTCAAGTAGAAGTACACACATCCTTTACTCAAGTAGAAGTACACACATCCTTTACTCAAGAAGTACACACATCCTTTACTCAAGAAGTACACACATCCTTTACTCAAGTAGAAGTACACACATCCTTTACTCAATTAGAAGTACACACATCCTTTACTCAAGTAGAAGTACACACATCCTTTACTCAAGTAGAAGTACACACATCCTTTACTCAGAAGTACCACATCCTTTACTCAAGAAGTACACCATCCTTTACTCAAGAAGAGTACACACATCCTTTACTCAAGTAGAAGTACACCATCCTTTACTCAAGAAGTACACACATCCTTTACTCAAGTAGAAGTACACACACCTTTACTCAAGAAGAAGTACACACATCCTTTACTCAAGTAGAAGTACACACATCCTTTACTCAGTAGAAGTACACACATCCTTTACTCAAGTAGAAGTACACGCATCTTTTACTCAAGTAGAAAGTACAGATACTGGTGGTTTAAAAATACTCTGGTAAGTAGAAGTACTGATTAAACTTCTTTACTCAAGTAGAAGTACACACATCCTTTACTCAAGCAGAAGTACACACATCCTTTACTCAAGTAGAAGTACACACATCCTTTACTCAAGTAGAAGTACACACATCCTTTACTCAAGTAGAAGTACACACATCCTTTACTCAAGTAGAAGTACACACATCCTTTACTCAAGTAGAATACACACATCCTTTACTCAAGTAGAAGTACACACATCCTTTACTCAAGTAGAAGTACACACATCCTTTACTCAAGTAGAAGTACAGATACTGGTGTTTAAAAATACTCTGGTGAAAGTAGAAGTACTGACTAAACTTCTTTACTCAAGTCCAAGTAAAGAGGGCTTGGAAATGTACTTTAAAAATTCAAGGGAAATAAATTGTTAATATTAAATAGAAAAATAAATCATTTCAGAGAGAAAAAAATTAAAAGTTTTAAAAAATGAATATTCTGGCGTCATCACGTCGTTAATTTGCGAGAAACATATGTCACTAAAACAATAAAAAACGTTAATATTCTCTGAGATTAAAAAGGAAACATCTGCAAGAAAATAAGCTAGAATATAAGAAACATAAAACAGTTTAAAACTATTTTCTGTTGGAAATGAATTAGGGGGAAATGGCTTGGTATTAATTGGAAAAATACGTTAAATTTCAGAAAATAAGTTTGATATTCTTTAGATTAAAATACATGTTTTTAACTTGCTGGTCGCTGCCTCCATAAAAAGCATCTCTCCACACACACACACACACACACACACACACACACACACACACACACACACACACACACACACACACACCACACACACCACACACACACACACACACACACACACACCACACACACACACACACACACACACACCACACACACAACACACACCACACACACACACACACACACACACACAACACCACAACCACACACACACACACACACACACCCACACACACACACACCCCACACACACACACACACACACCACCACACACCACACACACACACACACACACACACACACACACCACACACACACACACACACACACACACACACACACACACACACACACACCACACACACACACACACACACACACACACCACACACACACACACACACACACACAAACACAACCACCACACACACACACACACACACACCACACACCACACACACACACAAACACACACACACAAACACACACACACACACACACACACCACACACACACACACACACACACACACACACACACACACACACACACCACACACACCACACACACACACACACACACACACACACCACACCACACACACACAATCGGCCCTCAGCAAATTTAGAAAGTATAGTGGAATATGGCCCGCAAAGGAAACGTCTGCTTGTCTTATATTGTACTTCTTAAATATATATGTTCAAATATATTACATTCATGTATTCATGTGTTAATAAGCAGACCTTTCAAATACATTCAGTCAATTAAAGTTGGAAACATTTTCTAACTAATCTAAGTTGATAAGAAAAAGCCCAATGACTTATTTCCATATCTAGCTTGAATAAACCTTCATATTTCCTCTTGTGATAATCACTCTGAGGCTTCTGTTTGAAGGAGCTGCTAACTAAATAACTGAACTCTCTGGAGAGCTTTTTTTCCAACTTAAAGTGGACCTATCATGCTATATTTGAATAATATAGTGTAGGACCATACCTATATAAGGCATATTTATACTTTTTCTTTTCAAAATACCAAACAGATCATGCATTTTAGCCATGCCTCATTTCGCTCAATTTGACAATTTATAGATCTGTTTTAGCAAGGGCTGATTCAGTGAGAACAGCACCATCTACAGGCCTGGCATATGTACTACAGCGTCTCCAGCGCTTTCGAACGGCAATGGCCGTGGCTGTCTCCTCCTGATTGGTGGAGTTGGCCCAATAGCCGTAGCGCCTCCGTCTGACGTCAGGACAGTGTTCAAATCTGGATCAGTTTTTATCAGATCCGTTGCAGCCCCTTTTTAGAGATTTGGGTATGGAGGAAAAGAGAGGGTTGTGTTTTCTGACACTTGGTGAGTTCCCTGGAACACCGGGGACACATATTCATGTAGAAAAGACGTACACAAGTGCATTTTGCATGATAGGTCCCCTTTAACTTATGAGGTAATATATCTCCAGCCCTTCGTATGTTTTTCTGTATGTGGCCCTCGGTGAAAAAAGGTTTGGACACCGCTGCTTTCACGCAAACACGTCCCAAATTGGGATGAATAAAGTACTTCTTATCTTGAACTGACCTGCACTGGTTCTTCCAGCACTCCACTGCAGATGGGGCACAGCAGGTTTCATCCACCTCCCCTTGGAACCTCGTAATGTCGTACCCCATGGTACATACCTGGGATACACAGCCTCCTGAAACACACAGGTGATATTTAGACATCTGTGTGTGACTGTAAATATCAACACTTATAGAATACACAAACACGCGGAGCCTACCTCACTCACAAAAGGCCTGAAATGCTTCCATTCAGCTCTGGAGGTAAAACTGCGACATCAGGCAGAAACAATCTGTCCGGGATAGAGACACACACCCCTCCTGCAAAAAAGAAAGTATATTCACATAATTATTTTTTTTAAAAAACAGTATTGGATAGTTGATGGCTAGGAAAGATTAAAGTCATAATAATAATAATGTTTCCTCGGTGCGGGATTTCTGATTTTAGGAGAAACAGCATGCCCCACCAAGACACAGAGCTGTTGGTGGTCATCTTGTGTCTCTTTTTTGCATGTATGTTTCTTTATGGTTTGTATTTGCAGTAACGTGTGTCCTTGATGCTATTTGGTGTCTTTGTAGTCTGTGTAATTCTCATCAGGTCATTGTTGAGTCTCTTCTGTTTGATACACCTGTTATTACGTGACATTTGGTCAGCTGTGCCTGGTGGGGTTGTTCAGAAAGATCCTCCCATGGCTGACACTAAGAGGTGAGTTATGCTCATTCACCCACAAGAGAAGAAACACAGACAGTTACAACACACCTTTGAATCAGAAACAGGTTTATCACCAGGTAGGTTGACACGTACGAGGAATTTGATTTGGTGTTGTGGATACATAAAAGTAAAAGTAAAAACACAGATAGAAAACTATTTTAAGAAAACTATAATAGCATTAAATATGTTAAAAAATACTATAAAATATAGCAGTATTTACTTACTTTACCGGGTTGACCTTACAGGAAGCTAAACCGAGAGGGACATGCTATTTAAAAAGTACATTTAGTGTAATTACTAGATGAATGAAAAGGGTTTGAGCCTTACAGTGAACACACCGAGCCCAGAGAGTAGGTGGTTAACCCTCTAACACCCCAACATGTGCACCACCTCCTGCTGACAGGAGACTGTGTGTATAAATATATATTCATATACAGCTGACCTGGTTTCAGACACACACCTGGCTGCACATCCATCGCGCTCTGCATGCACACATGCTAACCACCAATGCTAACGTTTAGCCACGTCTATGATGTGATTCTGTGACACATTTCACTATATTCAGTGCCTTTATGTTAATAATAAGCTAAAGTGGAGTCATCTCGATGTAACACCCTTCTGTGTGACTTTGACCGGTGTCAGTGCAGTTTCCTGGTATTAATTAAATGCAGCTAACTGTTGAAATATTGTGCAATGTGCAATATAAACACTGTACGGTGCTATACATATTTTCATAGATGTCCAGAAACGTATTTGTATGGGGCAATACTTTAATATGCTGGCCTTTTTTTAACCTGCTATGCCACACAGTACATTTCGCCGCTGTGGAAATAATCAAAGGTATTCTGAGTTGATTCACGCTTGCTAACTGGGTTTGCTCTGGATGTTACCATCAAGCTAACACATGCTAACAGATAGCCGTTGATTTCCTATGGATGTTAGCATCGAGCTAACGCCTGTTAACCAGATACCCGTTAGTTTCCTATAGATGTTAGCATCGAGCTAACGCATGCTAACTAGATTTCCTCTGGATGTTAGCATCGAGCTAACTAGACAGAGCTCATTCTGAGGAAACTACACCGACAAATGTCTCATCACAACCCGCCACCTTAGGGGAACACATCATTACGGAATGGTATACCTACTTGAACATGTAGTGAAACAGATCCTAATCCAGAGGTTTTTGATTTTCCTGACGTCCTACTGTAACTAGTAGCTCGTTAGCCACGTCCTGAGCTACATCCTACACCGCTGTGTCGTGACCGCCGTGACGTTGGGATCGAGGCGTGCGGGGGATGACGTCATGACGTAAAAGAGTAGGAGCATTTATTTATTGGTCCGTAAAAAATAAATAAATAACTGTATTTGTTTTTCTCCAAAAAAGGGCTAAAATATGTATTATAAGCCAGTGGAATGTCAGTATTTATGACATGAACAATGTTTAATTTCAAAATGATAAATACAAAAAAAATGAGAGGGAAAAGAACACCAACTTCATTTATTAATGAATGTCCAACACATCAGGTATGAAAGGCCTCCTCTTCAGCCAGGCACTGTTGTGATTCCCTGCATGTTGCAGCAGGTGAACAGGAAGGAGGTACACTGCATGCAAAGAGAGTTGTAATATGGCTGAACAGAAGCAGAAACACATTGAAAACATGAGTCACCATCTTCACTTCAGGGACAGCAGCGTCATGTGGTTCTGATGATGAATCCAGCTCCAGCCACAGGTTCATTTAAAACCAGCAGCATCTACTGCAGGTGGTTTCTGTGACCTCAGGATGTAACGCTCCTTTATGTTTCGTCCTATATTATGATAGTGGACGTGCAGGGTGAAGCGTTTGATACATATTTTTTTAAGGGTGATTCTCTACACCACATGTGTCAAACTCAAGGCCCGGGGGCCAAATCAGGCCCTTGGTGGATTTAATTTCGGCCCGCAGGATCATTTCTAATTACTATTAGATCTGGCCCGCCGGTATATGCACGCACACCTTCACTCCATCCTGAGGGTCCTCAGCTCAGAGCCTGAGCCCAAACATTGATGACTTGCACCCAAGATGAGATGCCAAGTATTGAACTAGCATCACAGAGCAGCACACTGAGTTTACATGGATGTTTCCTTCTGCACTTTTTCTCTCACGACAACAGGGCATGTTTGGTTTTTTCTTTGAGGGAAATTGTTTTGTTGAAGCTGTTGTTGGCCTGTGGAGAAATGTACTCATAAGAAATGACTCTGGAAAAGCTGCAGATAAGCCATAAGAAATGAATGCAACTGATTATTTAATGTTGTTTTTATAGGCAATCATTTAAGCTTAGTTAGTTCCAGGTTTAATATGTGCAATAAGTTCATTTCAATAAGTTTTGCAATAAACATTGAACCAGTCCGGCCTCCACTAGTACCCATTTTTTTTATTTTGGCCCACTGTGTATTTGAGTTCGACGCCCCTGCTCTACACAAAGCAGTGGGCCCGAACATTATTTCACATGTTAAAAAAAAAAAATTATATACAAATGTAAGCTGTGCATTGTACCACCGGCAACCGTCAAGCTACACCTTGTGCGTTTCCAACACCCAAAAATGTCCAAAATTATTATTTTCTTTTTCAGAATTTTTCATCAAAATTCTGACTTTTCTCAGTATTGACTTTTTTTCTTTCAAAACTTTTAAACGTGTTCATGATTTTGACTTTTTCTCTGAATTTTGAAATTTTTCTGAATTCCGTACAGCTTTCAGTAGAAAAGAAACACGACTTATATAATACAGTTAGAGAAATGTTAAAACGTACATTGGAGACGAAAGGTTTTGGTTGTTTTGAATGTTGGTAAATATTTACTTTTCTATTTAATTTGACTGTTGGGAAAAATGTACCGTCTTTCAGAATATATTTTTTCTCAGACTTTTTCCTTTTTCTCAGAATTTGACTTTTTTCAGATTTTGACTTTCAAATTTCGTTTCGGATGTTTGACTTTTTTCTCTCAGATTGCTGTCTTTTATTTGTCTAGGTCTCAGGAGGATTACTTTCAGCTCTAGTAGACTATGAATAATGATGAAGTCTAAAAGAAACACAACTTATATAATACACTGTTAGAGAAATGTTAAAAGGAACCTTGGAGACGAAAGGTTTTGGTTGTTTTGGAAATCAACGTTATTAAATATCTACGTATTGAATTGACTGTTGGGACCCGTGCACCGGACAGGAGAACCCCCAAAGAACAGGGCGTCTGTAATGATCAACAGAATCCGTTTTTTGAATTCTTCCAGATTTTTGACTTTCTTCAGATTATTTCTCAGAATTTCGACTTTTAAAGAATTTTAGATCTTTTTCAGAAATTGACTTCAGAATTAACATTTTTCTCAGAATTTTTTCTAAGAATTTAGACTTTTATCAAAACATTTTTCTCAGAATTTTTTCTAAGAATTTAGACTTTTATCAAAACATTTTCTCAGAATGTCAACTTTTTAGTAATTTTGAGTGTTTTTCAGATTTTTGTATATTTTCGACTTTTTCTGAATTTTGACTATTGTATTTATGTTATTTGATCTTAGTCCCTAGTGAGCTTCTTCATGTACAGTGCAGTCAAATACACAGCATTCAGTATTACACTACTGATGTCATGCACTGTTAGAGAAATGTTTAAAAGGAACCTTGGAGACGAAAGGTTTAGGTGTTTTGGAAATCAACGTTATTAAATATCTACGTATTGAATTGACTGTTGGGACACATGTACCGGACCCCCAAAGAAGAATCTTTTCAGATTATTTTCTCAGAATTTCGACTTTTAAAGAATTTTTGATTTTTTTCAGAAATTGACTTCAGAACTAACATTTTCTCAGAATTTTGACTTTTACTCAAATTTGAGTGTTTTTCAGATTTTTTCGGGTTTTTCTGAATTTGACTATTGTATTTATGTTATTTTGATCTTTGTCCCTAGTTGAGCTTCTTCATGTACAGTGCAGTAAAATACACAGCGTTCAGTATTACACTACTGATGTCATGCACTGTTAGAAATGTTTAAAAGGAACCTTGGAGACGAAAGGTTTGGTTGTTTTGGAAATCAACGTTATTAAATATTTACGTATTGAATTGACTGTTGGGACCCATGTACCGGACCCCCAAAGAAGAACAGGGCATCTGTAGTGATCAACAGAATCAGTTTTTTGAATTTCTTCCAGATTTTTGACTTTTTTCAGATCTTTTCAGATAATTTTCTCAAAATTTCGACTTTTAAAGAATTTTTGATTTTTTCCAGAAATTGACTTCAGAATTAACATTTTTCTCAGAATTTTGACTTTTACTCAAATTTGAGTGTTTTCAGATTTTGCGGGTTTTTCTGAATTTTGACTATTGTATTTATGTTATTTTGATCTTAGTCCCTAGTTGAGCTTCTTCATGTACAGTGCAGTAAAAATACACAGCGTTCAGTATTACACGACTGATGTCATGCACTGTTAGAGAAATGTTTAAAAGGAACCTTGGAGACGAAAGGTTAGGTTGTTTGGAAATCAACGTTATTAAATATTTACGTATTGAATTGACTGTTGGGACACGTGTACCGGACCCCCAAAAGAAGAACAGGGCGTCTGTAATGATCAACAGAATCAGTTTTTTGAATTTCTTCCAGATTTTTGACTTTCTTCAGATAATTTCTCAGAATTTCGACTTTTAAAGAATTTTTGATTTTTTTCAGAAATTGACTTCAGAATTAACATTTTTCTCAGAATTTTACTCAAATTTGAGTGTTTTTCAGATTTTCTTAGTTGAGCTTCTTCATGTACAGTGCAGTAAAAATACACAGCATTCAGTATTACACTACTGATGTCATGCACTGTTAGAGAAATGTTTAAAAGGAACCTTGGAGACGAAAGGTTTAGGTTGTTTTGGAAATCAACGTTATTAAATATCTACGTATTGAATTGACTGTTGGGACACATGCACCGGACCCCCAAAAGAAGAACAGGGCGTCTGTAATGATCAACAGAATCAGTGTATGTATGAATAACGGAGAGAGACAGCAGACAGAATATTTAGCAATAGCACTTTATTGAACACAAACAACCCTAAGCCACAATACTGAATGACGAGACCAATTGGCTGCAGCAAACATTTTATAAAATAGATTCAGGTTTTTAATGTCACTAAATTGTTTTTTTTTCCTTTTCTTTTAACGTCAGAAAGACAGATGCAGGTTTTTCCAAAACAGTGAATGATCTTTTACATATTTAACATTGTTGTAACAAATCATCATTCACATGTTCACACAAAGGAATAACAAGGCAAAGTGCTTTCAGGATTGCATTGTCGAGAAGAAAGAAATTAAAATTAAATAAAAATCATGAACGGCTTGAGGTTTCAGAGAGGGTGGGGGTTGTTCTGGATTAAGGGGTTAAATGGGGGGGGGGTCGTAAACCTCAAACCTTTCACCTCCTGCCCCCCCCCTCCCCCACCCCTCACTGTTACACTGAAGGGGGCAGTGAGACGGACGCCTGTAAAATTTGGTTTTGAGTGGACAGATGTGTTGAAAGGCATCGTACAGAAATACAAATCCACCAGTTTCGTTCAGTTTCTTTTACAGCTGCGAGGGAGCGACGGTGAAGCTGTAAACGTCGGAGTAATGCAAACTACACAGGGCAGTAAGAGGAAAGCAAAGAAACACAAATAAAAGCCAATGCATGGTGAAATAAAACTCCTCTGAATGTTAAAGGGGATAGACTATCATCATAATCTGCATCATAACATTGTCTGGCTTCACATTCCAGTGGTATTTTGTCGTATAATGCTTCTCATAAATATTTTTTTTTTTTTGAATCAACGTCAAATAAGACATATACACATACAGCACAACCAAGCACACTTTATGTTTTTAACTACCATTGCTTATGATAAATCTGTTATCCCGTACTGTGAATATTTTGTATTATTAGGTGGAGAGACAAACGATACTCAAAAAACATGGAGGTAGGAGAAATGCTACTGAAAACAGCAAGTGATGCTAACGTGGAGAAACGCCAGCGGCCGCCGTCCAGTCTGCCGTTAGGAGATTTCCTTTAGTTCAATAACGGGGATATCGATCTGTACAATGGCGTATTAGTGGCTTTAGAGGTAAGAATGATAATACTTGAAATTAGGGAGAGAGGGGAGACGGGTGATGAGATTGAAGTCATAAAAACATCAAAATAAAACTCACAGATTTACGAGAAAAACACCTTTTTAAAGTATTTTTCAGACTTTCATGAGTTTGTATTTATGACTATTATCTAAGGGTATATTTAATATTCTTCTTGTAAATGTGTGAGTTTTTGTTTCTCTAAATATTATGACTATCAGAAAATATCCATGTTTTTTCCAACAGAAAAACGAATTTTTTCTTTTAAAACGTAAGACTTTTATCTCAAAAAGTAGATTTTAATCTCAGAGATTATCGTACATTTTGTTGTGCATAACGATATTAATCACAGAAATCTTTCGTGACAATAACTTTAATCTGAGTCAGAAAATATCTGCCTTTTTTAATAGTAATTTATCAAATTTTTTATCGTACATTTTTACTACTTTTATCTTAAAATGTAAGACTTTTATCGTAAAAAGTAGATATTATTCTCAGAGATTATCGTACATTTTGTTGTGCATATACAATATTAATCACAGAAATCTTTCGTGACAATAACTTTAATCTGAATCTGCCTTTTTTAATAGTAATTAATCCGTTTTTTTGTCGTGTATTTTACAAATGTTATCTTCAAAATTGTACATAATTCTAACCCGATCTTATTTCTAATATCACCCCTCTATCTCCCAATCTATAATTATGATCTCACCTCCAAAGACCCTAATACGCCGCCATATATTTGACCACAAAATCTCAAATAGCACCCCCCCCCCCTCTCTCTACGCCCCTGGGTGCAGACTGGTGCAGCAGCGGTGGATATTGAAGTCATCTTAGCGGCCTCACAAAATAATTGTATAAATGTCGTCTGAACCTTACGTCTCCCGCCTGGCCGACTCTACGCTGTTGTTCCTAACTCCGTTGGTCCTGTCGTCATCACAGGTGCTGGTGATGGCATCGACTCCATTATTACACACAGGATATTTGCAGATTTGTAAATGAGGTAATCAGCGTTAAAAAGTAGGGAACCCTGTCATCGACGTCGCACTTCATTCACAAAACACAAAAAAAGAATCCTTGATCGGCGGAGAAATTAAAACTTTGGAATGTAGGTCGGACGAGCCAAGTCTCAATTTGAAATGTTTTCTCTTCAGTGAAGGTGCACTGTGAAACTGATTGCAACTCATCACGTGCCCTGATTCAGCCCCTCCCCTTTTTTTTTAAACCCCCCCCCCCCCACTCAAAGTAAAAACAGGCAACCCTTTATTATCTTGATGATGATTTAAGGCTGCTCTCAGTCCAGTTGTGAGGATTGTTTAATAGCTTGTGATGAGGTGGCACCGTCTACAGTGAAGCGGACTAAACATAAAAACACATGAAAAGGGACGACCCGCTACTAAAGACAAGTCACAGAACATGCAGAATCCTTTCCTACAGTAGGCTATTCCTAATAGCACATTCAAAAGGGGGCTCCTAAGGGACAAATGGTCTGATATGGCTCTGCGTTAAGAGTAACGTGGGGACTATTTCCCAGAAGAACAAGAAGGTGCTGCGTCAGAAGATTGCTGCCTTATTATTATTTCACCTGCACAAATCCCTCGTGTCATTCAGCGCGACAGTAACACACCGGAAAGTGTTTGTTTTACATGTTCCCCTCCTCTGCTGGTGAAAAACAAACGGCACTTTCAAAAAGGGGAATGTTTTTTTCTCTAAAACCACAATCACAGGACCTCCAGGAAACACATCAGAAAACACACACACAGGCTATACAGTAGATAGAAATCTCCAGAGCGTCTTATCTGTACACGCTTTAGGCTACACGCTGAAAAGGGAGGGACACGGTAAGAACCCTTAATGCTCGACACTGAAAACAAATATAAGGCATTTCATATTTCCTTGTATCCGCACACGTCACTGACAGCAGGTCTAAATATTTTTCATTCAAGGAGGAGGAGGAGGAGGAGGATGCATATTCACGTCTACACATGCAAATGAACCGGCTATAAGCAGAACTACAATACCATCAACGTCCAAAAACAAACGCACCTACTCAAATCTATCAGTCAACTTGTGCACAGTCCTTCCTCTGAGCAGGCAGCTTCTTAAAAGTCCGATATTATAATCACAGTTTTCAGATGAAATAGCAAACACACACACGATCAAACGCCGCCTCTACACACACACACACACACACACACACCAGATCCTTCATGTGCTACAGACAGGGACTTTTGGTGTTAAACAGAATATTAAATATTTCTCAAAGGAAGCAACGGTAAACAAAAAGGTTATTGCACTTTTTGATCTTTTGTCCACAAAACAAAAACGAGGTCAGCTTGAGAGAGAGAGATCCATGCCTTTAAAATGACAACGAAGGTTACGTCACTTGTGTTATTAGTATGATCACACCGTTAGCAACACCGCTACTACCGTCAGTCTAACAGGGAACACGTGGAGTGTACATTCTGCAGTCACGACACACACTTTGATCTGGGGTGAAGAGGAACAATCAGAAGGAGCTCTGACGCCGGTCGCTCTACAGTTACTGTGTTTTTATATGACAATCAAACCCTAAATTTGGTGCCTTCTTTGGATTTGTGCTTTTTGTATTATACCCCCCCATCCATTCAAATGTGTTGATGTGCCGTATATAACGTGACCAAAAACAGAAGTCGCATCAGCTATGTGCGAGTATTATCTTCAGATCAGAGAGGGGGGGGAGCCTGTAGTCAGTGTCATTTCCTGTTCCCATTATAAGGCTTCTGGGAAATATGAATGGAAGACCGTACCTTTCGGTAGTAACGAATAAAAAGGCACCATGCCAACCGCTGTGCTCCGTGTTTCACGCTCCTGGTGGGGGATGAACGGGAAAGGGAAGGCGGTCGAACTAGCGTGAGCCATACAGTCGAATTCAGTGTCTTTCTGACTTCCAGAGGTAAAGTTTGATAGCTACCTTCACCCTGTGTGACCTCTGTGGGCTGCAATGAAGAGAAACACGGTCTACAAAAGGGGAAAAAAGGGTTCGTTGTTTTTACATTTCCGACATGCATATATTGAAAAGTCACGAGAGAAATCAGCGATGAGGTAAAAAAAACTGCAGGTCCGATAAGAAGAGGCGCGACGCCCCCCACGAAACAGAAGGTAGGAGACGCGTCTAACAGCTCTCTGGTGTCGGCTGGGTTACGCAGGGTTCACACACTGGACCACGAGAGATAACTCTTTGTTAGCATAGCTGTACAATAAGCAACAATTCCAGACTATTTTTTCTATCTTTTCTGTGTTTGAGGTACACCACTTTGACCCCCGAGACCCCGGATGACGGAGGAGCCCACTTTGATTGTTTAACGAGTGAAATGCATTCATTCAGTGGCAAATATGGCGAAATCCTTAACAATCTCTGCACCACCGGCAACCGTCGGACCCTCCTCACACCCAAACATTAATTTGTATTATTTAACAATCCAACGAGTAGCAGAGCTCCACAGGTGACGCACGCTTACTGCCAGGTCATTTTATTTTCAGCTTTTTAAGGCAAAAGGCTCAACAGTGGATCAGAGAGTTGAATTGAAATTTGCCGTTTTACTTCAAGTAAGAACCGTAAGGAAGAGGGTTTTGGACACATGAGGAAAATGGTTGACATGCGAGTAAAAGTGAATTTTTTAACTTTTTTCCTAGAAATGTTACTTTTCACAGTTTTTCAGAATTTTTACTGTTTTCCCGGAATTGGGAATTTTCTCAGAAATTTGACTTTTAAGATTTTTTTTTTCTCTCTCTCATCAGAATGTTTACTTTGCATAACTTTAACATTATTTTAGAATTTTAACTTTTTCACTGAATTTCCACTTTTCCCACAATTCTTGACTTTCGTGAGACTTTTCCGATTTCTTTTCATAATCTTGGCTTTTTTTAAGAATTTTAAAAACACATCTATTTCTATTTTTACTCTTTTCACAGAATTTCAACTTCTCCCAGAATTTATTTTTCAGAAATTTGACTTTTCAGGACTTTTCATCAAAAATGTGACTTTATTCAGAATTTTAACTTTTTCACTGAATTTCCCACAATTTGTGACTTTTGTGAGATTTTTGACTTTTCCAATTATTTTTCAAAATTTTGACTTTTTTCAGAATTTTAAAAACATCTATTTCTATTTTTACTCTTTTCACAGAATTTCAACTTCTCCCAGGATTTTTTCATCGAAAATTTGACTTTTTTCAAAAATGTGACTTTTCCAGAATTTCGACTTTATTTAGAATTTTGACTTTTTTTACATCTCAAAATGTTTCTCTCATGTGGCCCTAACCTCTCCCACAGTGCGGAGACATCCGTTTGAGGCAAATCAATTCTATACCATGCTTTTTTTGGACATCAACTATTTTTTTCTCACACAATATCTCATTAAACACACACACGCACACACACACACACACACCACACGCAACCAAGGGATTGCTTTGCCAATACCAAAAGGGATTACAAAAAGTCAAATTATACAACTGACTTCTACCATTTCAACAGAACACTTGCATTTTAATATCCCATGCAAATATTGATATAGTTTTGACTAATATAATAATAACTGGTGGAAAAACATGCGGCTCCAAACACAGATAATCCTGCCTACTTCTGAATATTTACTGACCATGTGAGTATGATTTATGTCTAAAGGCAAATAAAGGTTTCTATGGCACTAAATGGGTGTAGCTTAGGTGCATTTTTGTCAAATATAGGCTATTAAAACGACGAGTGTGTGATCTACTGTGTGTCCCTCTTTACTGTAAGGCAATCTCAATGGAATGGATGAATATTAACTTGTTCACCTTTGTACGCTACACAATATATAGAATATTACACACCGGCAGGCCGATTCTCCAACACAAAACAAGGATATCAATGCAGGAAGACTACTACGTATACATATGTAGAGAGTTTGTTGCTACCTGCGTCATATCTACGCGTACAAATGGAGAGCGACAACTGAACGGACCCTACATTCACGTCAGTCACATGGCTCAGATTGGACTGTAAACGGCTAATGCATAAACCCTAATAAAGAGAGGCTCTCCGCTCGTCCACCTCTCCATGCATTTTGGCAAACAGGCCTTCACTTGTGACCAAACATCATTATTATTATTATTATCAGAACATAGCGTTGTTAGAAATCTTCCATTGGCATTTATGCTCTGATTTTCTGAAGTGGCCTGAACGGATGGCAGTGCAAGGTTTGTGCTGCACACGGTAACACACACTCTCTCTATTGCTACAGTTGGACCTGTCATTGCTTCACCAGGTAGATGCTCCGTTTAGCGTATCCGTTACCAGAGCTGCAACAACCAGAACATTATCAAATATGATTTATAGTGAATTTGCATACAAGGAGAATATCAGAAAAATGCAGATTTCAGCTTCGGTTACATGCTCTGCTTTGAGAGAGAGGGTCATGAGCATGTTTCCCGTCCGTATGTTCAAAGTCTGCTGCAAGAAGCATGTCGTACTTGATCTGACAACTTCGTATGTTCTGACATTTTAAAAACCCTAATCTTTACAAAACCATGATCTAGCTCCATGCACAATCACTCACACAAATAAAAAAAGCATGTCTAAGAATACTGTGGACCAACCAAAGGGTGTGTAGCTGCAGAGAGATTTGTTTGAGTGACTTGTTAGAACCAGTAACGTCACCGTGTCACTTTCACTTTGGGCCCTGAAATATAACTCAGAGAAAAGAAAAGAGGGCAGTGGTTTTTTTTTTGTCTATCGTTTTTTAAATAATGCATCGTTTGAGTACGATTTCAATGCTCGACCCTTCCTTCCTGTATTCAGCAGCAACACACACACGCATGTAAACACAAGTACACACTGACATATGCTCCATGTTGCACACTTAGAACCTGAATGTACTAAAGTGCGTGCTTCACTATCTAATCATTAAGTGCTGTGGGATTTGGGTTTCAAAAAACAAACAAATTAAATTATGGAACATCCCATCACAAAAATGCTGCGATCTGATTGGTTAATAAATTCTGCCTTGCTGCTTCAGCACAGATCCTGAGATTACAAAACAAAACACATGTACTCTATCTCTAACGTTAATAATAATAATAATATAACTGAATTTTAATTTTTGTTCAAGAGACCCCAAAAAGGCTCTGGATCATTTCATTTCATTTCAGCAGCAAATCCACGACACTGACTGCGTTTACATGCACACAAATATCACACGGATGAGGATTACATCGAGCATATATTATGTTAGGATATTAAAAAAAATCAAGCCTTGGTGCATCTTCCAATGAGATGCGGATATTACGCTTTTAGGGGCGTTTTGGGGACACGTTTAGACGCTTCTTGTGCCGGTTTAATTGTGAAATGCAAGCCCAAGAGAAATGTCTGGGTCTGAAGGAGAAACACACGTAGAGATTAGCAGCAGCCTTTTTAACAAGGTGGTTGGTATGTCCATAGGGGGCGGGGCTTGAAGAAGAAAGAGAGGAAATATTTATTTTGCATTTTGAGAATAAAGTCATTTTTACTGGTTTTTTGTATATTTATATTCATAGCAACTATTTTCTTCATTTTTAAAATATGTTCTTTTCATAATAATAATTCAAACGTAGCTCCCTCCATCGTCTTGTCCTGTGCATGAAACAGATCATTTTGTGCATGTAAACGAAGCCGGTTTCTGCTCTAAAAATGGACTTCAGTTTTGAATAAATGGCGGGGTCTTCCCCTAGGTCCTCGTGCCCTAGGTCCTCGTCCCCTAGGTCCTCGTCTCTCATCCAGTCGCCTCATGTTTGCAGATTGTGCCTCTTCATTACCGGCGGATCTGAATCAGTGTCATCTAACCACCAGCACATGGTTCAAACAAACAAATAGCATATATATAAAGTCAC
Organism: Trematomus loennbergii; assembly: GCA_012861695.1. NCBI lineage: Eukaryota > Metazoa > Chordata > Actinopteri > Perciformes > Nototheniidae > Trematomus > Trematomus loennbergii. The sequence goes on along the minus strand of JAAOOA010001104.1, from coordinate 74,459 downwards.
AAACTGACAGCTCTAGTGGTCCGATACAATCATCTTTAGTACCAGAAGAAAATGGGATGAGGAGACGACGGGAAAAAAAAAAGCACATATTTGGATTTCTGCTATTCCTGAAATCTAAAAACAGGCTTTGGCCTCAGCGAAGATCCCATCCGTTCAGCCCTGTCTCGCCTCTGGGAGGGAACGCAGCTCCCTGTCACGGACATATTCAATTAATACGCCGGCTTTTGAGTTTTGTCTACGGGTGCAACAACGCTGTAAAAAGGTGTGTGTGTGTGTGTGTGAGATCCTCAGGGCTCCAACTGAAACGATGTGTTAGGAAGGCATGGGTCTAAAAAGGCATTTCATGAGACGCCGGAAAAAGGCCATCCAGTGCATTTCGCGTTGACACTGACAGTAAAATGCCCGGCACACACACCGAGCCATTCGGTCTGTCTTTAGGTTAATTATTTCATGAGATAATAAAAAGAAAAACACATTCCAGGGAAACAAAAAGCCCTTTGTGACAGTGATTGTCTATTCATAACAAAAAAGAAAAACGGCCAAAAGAAATAAAATATTGCTTGAAAACTGCCCAATAAAAACGTAGCAGACATTACTCTCTATCTGTTTTGAATTGACCACGCAGACATGGTTAAGACTCGTTTTTTAAAAAGCTCCACACAGAAATCTGACGCCTCTTTTCGGCCGCTTCTGAAACACTGTTGAAACGAGATGGGAAATAAATTGAAATGGCTTGTTCACGTTCTGTGCTAAACGATGTTTTGAGGTGTTTGTTGGCAGATATCACTATAAAGCCTTCCTCTAAAGTCAAAGGCCTCGGTCTCTATCCTACGGCTTCTCCTCGACCCTGGTGAACGAGCAGCTGCTAAAACGATTGACGAGGTATATCGAGATATGTCTTTCTCTGTACAGTACACTTTATCTCAAATAAATAATTTATAGCCATAATAGTGTTGATCAACTTTGGTCATAAGTTATACGCTTAGCTTTAACAAACACGTAGCATCTTTAAAACAGGAAGTCGGCATGTGTGGATTCAGCAGCGTTCACCAAATTGTCCTAAAATGCCGTTTTTAGTTTTTTTTAAAGTACACTATGGAATTAAATCGTGACCCTTTTTCCAGAACGTTCCGGTTTGTACTGTAGTACACAAGCACTCTTTGAGAATTTAGTTTTTTTTCCCTTGTGTGTTTCCTTCATAAAAATCTAACGGATATTTTAAAAAAAGAAAATCGAGGAAAAGGAGAAATAATCAAACAGGAAGTCTGTGATCATTCTTTAGGGAAGGTTCCTCTACAAGGTCACAGCGGTACATGATATGGTGTTTGATACTGCGATGTGATTCCCATGCTTTAAGATTATATAATTATTATGGTTTTTAAAGGGTTAAATTATTCTTTAAACGGCCAGATTGTGTGTTTGTTTTGGATCTGCGTGACCTTGTAGAGCGCTTTACACGACAGGATGGAGGAATGAATCCAATTGCATATTAGGTTTGACTGCACCTCAAGAGAAGACCACACACACACACACTGACACACACACACAGAACAGACGTGTGGTTCCTGGTCCTCTGGGTTAAAGGGTGGTGGTGGTGGTGGTGGTGTTAGCAGCTGGCTGAGGGGTGTTGGGCGGGGGCGGGGGCGGGGGGGGGAGGGGAGGGTCTCTCACTCAGACAGGCAGCCGTCCAGCTCCTTCACGAAGCCGTTGTGGAGGCCGTTGGAGGGCAGCGGGGCGCAGGAGGCCGTGATGCCGCAGTGCTTCAGCAGGTTCAGTCCCGGGGAGGGGGTCACGCTGGGGGGGCCGCAGGAGCAGGAGGAGGAGGAGGGGTCCCGCGGGGGGAAAGGCTTCATGGTGGAGAGGATCAGAGCCAGGCAGTCCGCCACGTCCTTGTTGGGAGCGCAGGCCAGAGCGGGGTGTGGCCTGAGGGGGGGAACACAGCAGAGGTCACATGACATC
>JAAOOA010001104.1:0-67500 GCA_012861695.1 Trematomus loennbergii | reverse complement strand
ACTTTCTGAACCCCTGAGTGAATGTGTGTGAGGGGTTACACGCTGGACGTATGGAGTCCAGTTATCAGGACTTTCTGAACCCCTGAGTGAATGTGTGAGGGGTTACACGCTGTACGTAAATGGAGTCCAGTTATCAGGACTTTCTGAACCCCTGAGTGAACGTGTGTGAGGGGTTACACGCTGGACGTAAATGGAGTCCAGTTATCAGGACGTTCTGAACCCCAGAGTGAACGTGTGTGAGGGGTTACACGCTGGACGTAAATGGAGTCCAGTTATCAGGACTTTCTGAACCCCTGAGTGAATGTGTGTGAGGGGTTACACGCTGGACGTATGTAGTCCAGTTATCAGGACTTTCTGAACCCCTGAGTGAATGTGTCTCACCTTCCTTTGGCATCTCTGGTGTTAATCATGTGAACCCCCGCTGTCTCCAGCAGCCGCTCTGCAGCGCCGCTGTGTCCGTTCATCCTGAAGGAAACACACCGGGGTTATAACGTGAGGATTTCATCTGAACATACAAACTGTAGAGAGGCTACATGTTCATATTTAATAGGTGCGACCTTCAGATTGTCTTCCTCTCTTTGTATACTCCATATGTCATTCTATCTTCTTTCAAATCCAGCCTGAAGACTTTTATCAAACATCTGTTCATATCTACACGGCACTGTAACTTCTATTCTTCTTCTTTATACCTGTAATATTCTATAGAAGTTATTTTAGTTCCTTTCTAAAGACAGTTTTTACTTCTATGTTTGAATGTATTTTTATATGTTGCTCTTGCATTATCCCTTAACCTGTTAAGCACCGAGCCTGTTTTTCATGTTTCAGGCTCGAAAATGACATGCCCAAAACAAATGACTACAACTTAACTTCTAAAAGGGTTATATGAATAATTTCTTTTATCAAAGCAAGGTTACATCTGTGAGTTGGATGTAGAAGTGTCAGAATCAATATAGATGTTTTTATTTTAAAGACAATTCAGATTTTACATAGTAAAAAAACTGTAAATTATAGTGTCCGTCCAAAAATTCTTTTTTCAGATAGTGAAAACTACCCTTGGATGATGGGTTAGTAGACTAAAAGCTTTAGGAATCCAAAGTACAACATATAATAAGTACCCTGTATCAAGATTGATGCAAAACAAGTGACATTTGACATTTTTAGAGAGGTTTAGCCAAAACCACCCCACCTTGAGGTGATTTGGGTGAAAATGTTTTTTTTCCATATCTCTGGCCCCCCTTTGCTCGATTTTGATGGTTGACACCTCTTTCTGACCGTTAGAGCCAATAGAATCGAAGGGGGAGGCCCACACACAGAAATCATTTCAAAGGGACACAGATACATTGGATGAACCTATGGATTAACTGCAGCATCGTTTTTTTATCGTTTTAATGCCATTGAAGACCAGTTTTGACCAAGGTAAGCCATGTTAGCGTTTCTAGCTACCTAGCTCCACATGTTATGATGTACGCTTTCGTTTATAGCGTTGCAAATGTTTATCACTGAGTGTTGAGGTGGGCACAACTAGATTCAGTGTCTCCAGGAGATGCTAATCGAGGGGTTGGCTGTGCATCTAGGATAAGTAATAAGGGAGTTATGAGTGAGTTTAGCTGCAGAGATAGGTTACATTTCTTCGCTCGTGGCTAATTCAGAGGCTGAGTGTTAGCATTGTGTTTTTTTTTTTAAATTTAAAAAAAAAATATCAGTTAGCTGAGTTTCTTCCCGTTACATGGATATAAAACATTCATAGTTTATTAAATATTAAGATTCCTTAGACGTTGTTTCCTGCAAATGACGCGTTTATCCGCCCGGTACCGGGGGGCGGTGCGTAACAGGTTAAAGTCTTTCATGTTTCGTTGTGAAGCACCTTTGAACCTCGTGTTGAATTGTGCTGTAAAAATAAACTTGCCTGAGAACTGTAATTAACAGCGTACACAGACTAAACTCTTTTGACGCGTGTTCATTACAAAACATTGATTATCAAATAACTTCCATCTTCTCTTGGTGTTAAAATAAGACCGGCAGCGGGTGCAATGTCTACGTCATATATTCTGAGAGAGTAATGGCTGCATACTCACAGAGCACAGTGCAGGGGGGTGAACGAGTTTCCCTCTTCATGGATTAATGTTTTAAATTCAAGTAAAACCTCCAAACAGTCTTCATGCCCTGAGAAAAAAAACACACAGCGTCAGCAGACATCTCAGATAATACACACCTGTCTGATAGTGCAAGGTAATACACACCTGTCTGATAGTGCAAGGTAACACACACCTGTCTGATAGTGCAAGGTAACACACACCTGTCTGATAGTGCAAGGTAACACACACCTGTCTGAGAGTGCAAGATAATACACACCCGTCTGAGAGTGCAAGGTAATACACACCTGTCAGATAGTGCAAGGTAATACACACCTGTCAGATAGTGCAAGGTAATACACACCTGTCAGATAGTGCAAGGTAATACACACCTGTCTGATAGTGTAAGGTAATACACACCTGTCTGATAGTGCAAGGTAATACACACCTGTCTGATAGTGCAAGGTAATACACACCCGTCTGATAGTGTAAGGTAATACACACCTGTCTGATAGTGCAAGGTAATACACACCTGTCAGATAGTGTAAGGTAATACACACCTGTCTGAGAGTGCAAGGTAATACACACCTGTCTGATAGTGCAAGGTAATACACACCTGTCTGATAGTGCAAGGTAATACACACCTGTCTGAGAGTGCAAGGTAATACACACCTGTCTGATAGTGCAAGGTAATACACACCTGTCTGATAGTGCAAGGTAATACACACCTGTCAGATAGTGCAAGGTCATACACACCTGTCTGATAGTGCAAGGTAATACACACCTGTCAGATAGTGCAAGGTAATACACACCCGTCTGAGAGTGCAAGGTAATACACACCCGTCTGAGAGTGCAAGGTAATACACACCTGTCAGATAGTGCAAGGTAATACACACCTGTCTGATAGTGCAAGGTAATACACACCTGTCTGATAGTGCAAGGTAATACACACCTGTCAGATAGTGCAAGGTCATACACACCTGTCTGATAGTGCAAGGTAATACACACCTGTCAGATAGTGCAAGGTAATACACACCTGTCTGAGAGTGCAAGGTAATACACACCTGTCTGATAGTGCAAGGTCATACACACCTGTCTGATAGTGCAAGGTAATACACACCTGTCTGATAGTGCAAGGTAATACACACCTGTCTGATAGTGCAAGGTAATACACACCTGTCTGAGAGTGCAAGGTAATACACACCTGTCTGAGAGTGCAAGGTAATACACACCTGTCTGATAGTGCAAGGTCATACACACCTGTCTGATAGTGCAAGGTAATACACACCTGTCTGATAGTGCAAGGTAATACACACCTGTCTGATAGTGCAAGGTAATACACACCTGTCTGAGAGTGCAAGGTAATACACACCTGTCTGATAGTGCAAGGTAACACACACGTCTGATAGTGCAAGGTAATACACACCTGTCTGATAGTGCAAGGTAATACACACCTGTCTGATAGTGCAAGGTAACACACACCTGTCTGATAGTGCAAGGTAATACACACCTGTCTGAGAGTGCAAGGTAATACACACCTGTCTGATAGTGCAAGGTAACACACACGTCTGATAGTGCAAGGTAATACACACCTGTCTGAGAGTGCAAGGTAATACACACCTGTCTGATAGTGCAAGGTAACACACACGTCTGATAGTGCAAGGTAATACACACCTGTCTGAGAGTGTAAGGTAATACACACCTGTCTGATAGTGCAAGGTAACACACACGTCTGATAGTGCAAGGTAATACACACCTGTCTGATAGTGCAAGGTAATACACACCTGTCTGATAGTGTGTCTGTCTGTGTCTAATAAATATATTCTTATTCTGTAATTGTATATTTTGTACTTTTAATGCTCAATAAAATATATACAAAATAAAAATAGTGCCAGTAAATCCAAATGGATGAGTTTCAGCCTCACCTTTGTACGCGGCCCAGTGGAGGGGGGTGTACTGCTTGTCGTCCAGCAGGTTGTTCTGAGTGCCGGTGGTCATGGCGGCCTGCACCAGCGCAGCCAGGATCTCCGTGTGTCCTCGTGAGGAGGCGTAATGCAGCGGCGTGCGGCCCTGCACGTCCCGACACACTGAGGACGCTTTGTGCTGCAGCAGCGCACACACACAGTCATCGTGCCCCAACACCGCCTAACACACACACACACACACACACACACACACACACACACGATTACAACCTCTTATTTGATTATTTTTGTGTCAAATTCCTCGGACGTGTCAACCTACCTGGTGATAAACCTGATTCTGATTTACTTTTTGGAGATAAATCAACGGCAGCTTTAATAAGTTCCAGGCTGCTTTCTATAAACGGGATTTCGTATTCTTAGATTAAGAATTATATTATATTTCAATTATCCATTTTTAAATATCAGGACTTGACGTTATAACTGTCCAAGAAACAAGATTTTTGGGATTCTCTCTGAGAACAAAGTGGTGAGTCTAAATCCCATATTCTCAGTGAAGTCATACATTTGCTTACGAGTCCAGAAGCTTAGGATAACATGCACAGAAACCTAATGAACACTCTTTAATCACCAGGCAGGGGCTTAAAGGTGGGGTAGGTAAGTTTGAGAAACCGGCTCGAGATACACTTGTTGTTATATTCCATGGAATGCTCTTAACATCCTGATAGCAGTGAATATCTGAAGTGCTTTGACAAAAAATCCATAAAAAATTTCATCTGTGGAAGCCGTAGTACTGTAAAAAGCACGACCAATCATCTGAGCCGGCCGGCTAAAGTAACTGGATGGCCTACCTGCCTGTCAGCCTTCCATCTGGGCACAAACTTATCTCGTGCCCTCATTGGTCATGTGCGCGTTCGTGTGTGTTGGAGGTCCGAATTTTGAGATCTTTGGGGAAAAGTCCGAATTTTGGGAAAAAGTCAGAATGTTGAGATTTTGGGGAAAAAGTCAGAATTTGGGGGAAAAGTCAGAATTTTGATATTTTAAGGAAAAAGTCAGAATTTTGATATTTTAAGGAAAAAGTCAGAATTTTGATATTTTAAGGAAAAAAGTCAGAGATTTTGAGAATTTTCGGATTTTGAGGAAAAAGTCAGAATTTTGGGAAAAAGTCAGAATTTTGATATTTTAAGGAAAAATCCGAATTTTGATATTTAAGGAAAAAGTCCGAATTTTGAGAAAATTTCCGGATTTGAGGAAAAGTCAGATTTTGGGAAAAGTCAGAATGTTGATATTTTAAGGAAAAAGTCAGAATCTTGAGAGAAAAATGTCCGGATTTTGAGGAAAAAGTCAGAATTTTGATATTTTAAGGAAAAGTCAGAATTTTGAGAAAAATTCCAGATTTTGAGATTTGAGGAAAAAGTCAGAATTTTGGGAAAAAGTCAGAATGTTGATATTTTAAGGAAAAAGTCAGAATCTTGAGAAAAAATTCCAGATTTTCTCCGGTTGTGTATTTTCAAATTCTAGCGATTTCGAGCCGGTTTCTCAAACTTACCTACCCTACCTTTAATGACCGAGCTTATCCACACTACTTTGTTTAGTAGAGAGAATGAGTGTGAAACACATCGATGCTACCTCGACAGCCATCACCTGGGACCCACAGCATGCTCTGACAGAGAATATGGACGCTACCATCTGATGGAGATTCACTAAGGTCAGACTGAAGCATCCTTTGTGCTCCAGTCGATCAGATGCACGCTGAAGGCTCTGAGCAGCTCTCACTGATCCTGCTGTCATGTTCAATGTTTGTTGTTCATGTATGTGTCTGTTGATGTTACACATGGAGCTGCTGTGATGCAAGGAGCATTTCAGACGTATGTACCCACCCCTCTGTGCAGGGCCGTGCTGCCCCTCTTGTCCTTGGCGTCGGGCAGAGCTCCTTTCTCCAACAGGAAGTGGACGCAGTCAGTGTGACCCCCAGGACGGCGAGCATCAGAGGGGTCCTGAAGGGACAGAAGAGACCATTAGGACGGGTTTTTAGGGTGTGTAGGACATTGGTAAAATCAGCTTTCGGCTCAATGAAGTCATGCTTTTCAAAAAGAAATTACTCACTGGCCAAATTTGTCCGCCACGTTGGTGAGGTCCCCCTCCTCCCGTAATCGATCATCATCCGCAGGCAGTCTGAGTGACCGTTAGAAGCTGGTGTGGAACAAAGCAAAGAGGATTAATAATGTATAAATCTACTTTTACAGTAAATTAGAGGGAAAAACTAACAATTACTTTCATTACTGTCTCCGGTGTTTAAAAGGTCAGGAAATAGCATCACAACTTCCCTAAAGTTGAAGGTGATGTTGCTCTGTCAAAGATATTCTCTTTAATGTGATATAAAACCGAGGAAAGCCGGGTCTCCATATCTGAGAGGCCGTTAACAGCATTTGAAGAATATGAGAAGAGATCATTTTTCTGTCCATTGTTTAGCCGAAATGTGTCACATATGAGAAAAATGTTTTAGGACGTGCGATATTAAAGTGGACCTATCATGCTATATTTGAATAATATAGCATGATAGGTCCCCTTTAAGTAGGCAAATGAACTCAAACACGTCATGTTACATTTTGCCGCTTGCTACAAAAGGAAAAGTCGTGCGGCTCTCATGTCAGCGGTTCTTGAGTGAGTGACATGCCGGCTCTGCATGCACAGCTAACCACCAATCACAACCATTCTTGATCAGATCACAGCAGGGTAACCGAGCTAGCTCAGCTTGTTGCTCTGATGACTTAAGATCCAGACGTCCGTGACTAAAATCCTTCATCCAATTAAATATTGTTAGAAAAAAACTATTATCTAGCATAAAGTTCAAGAAAGGACGGTTTTGGACAAATAAATGTCTTTTCTTCAATTCCTGTATTTGTTCATATCGCAGGGGGAAAATATCGCAATGTCAGTTTTTTCCAATATCGTTCAGCCCTACTAGAGACTGCATGAAAAATGACAGAGAATTGAGCAAATGTCCATCTCTGTTCTTTAAATGTCTTTTCTCGTTCAACACAAAGATATTTTCCTAAGTTGAAATAAAAACAGAGAACAGTTGGGAGCAGAAAATCTACAATCCGCAACACAATGTATGATAACACAATTATTATCATACATTTGACCTCCTTGTATCTATTAACCTGATAACATGTTATATTTTGATGCATGTACCTTTTAAAGTTCTTAACAAATAATCAGAGAATTTATTTTTAACTTGTGTCATTTTGTAAAGCACGTTGAGCTGTAAGTGCTGTATGAAAAGTGCTATATAAGCGTCTTGGAGCACAGAGAAAGCGCTATAAACATCAAATGTATCTGAATCTCTCGGGGGGGGGGGGGGTACCTGCGACGTGGATGGGCGTCCAAAGCTGTGTGTCGTTGAGCAGACAGGACGCTCCCTGAGCCAGCAGCACCTCCACGCAGCGCGGGAACCCTTTCTGCGCCGCCAGGTAGAGCACAGAGCGCCCGGCGGCGTCCTGCATGTCCACGTACGCTGCCGTCTCCGTGAGGACACGCAGCGCCTGCCAGTGACCCTTATCAGCCTGAGGGAGGGAGGGGAGAAGGTTGTTAAAGGTCTCCTATCATCCTCTTCTTCATCAATATATCACAGGTCTCAGATTATATCCAGAGCCTGTCTCTGATTGGCTGAACACCAAACAGATCATTGCAGCATAATCCCCTCTGTTTCAGCCCTGTTTCCAACGTTTCTAAAATTATTTGACATACCCCTTTTCAGGCCATCAGTAATAAATGATAGGGTCCCCTTTCAAGCCCTTAATCCACTGTTTTCTGACACAATTGATTTACGTTTTTTTCCTTGTTACCTGAACACCATTTCACCATCAACATTTAAAATTGTATTTAAAGAAAAAGCCCGAACAAAACCGCAGGGCTCTATTTCAGTGTTAAATAAGACATCAGCAGCTGACATCAAATCTTTGCTGAGCCTAAAGATAATCATAAATAAATACAATGCTCAAAACAGCAGCATCCAACCGTCTCTAATCCTTGGATATTACATGTCACTGCATGCATCACGCACGGAGCACCCGTAGCGCGGAGATCATCATATCATTCTGTCTTGTATTACTTGACACAAAAAAAAAAAATGGCTCGTTTGCTTTTTCGCACACTTGAGGTCTCAGATATTAGGGATCTCCGATCGATCGGACGCGTGCTTTTTCGCACACTGTGCTGTAATAAAGGTATTCTCTTTTCAAAAATATTTGTATTAGTTTTCTTGTTCAACACAGACAAGACATTTTATAGAAAATAAAAACACCAGCAGCAGCAAAGTGTTGTGAACAAATAATTATGCCGGAGATAGTATTTCTGTGTTGGACCCTGAAGGCAGCATCTGACTCAAGTGAGAAAGACTTACAGCGAGGTGCAAGGACTGACTGGAATACTGCTCTCTATGTCTCCGAGTGCGTTGAAGGACATCTCCAGGAGCTGAAACACAATACCATCATCAGTCATCATAACTTACCCCATGTTTACCGATAGCAGTAGCCATGGTGTGTGTGAGCTAGTGTTTATATCATGACATTAAAACCCACCAGCTCCAGGTTCTGCTTGTTCCCGTGATACGCTGCGTAGTGAACGGCGCTGTAACCCTTAGAGTTCACCATGGACGGATCCGCTCCGTTATCCAGGAGGTGCTCCAAGCAGCTGATGAAGACGAAAGAAAGAGCGAGGATTAAGATGAGATAGGAGGTAAACAACTCAACTAAACAAGGCATTGCACATGAGTAGAAATTAAAGAGTGGAGAAATAAACAATACTCGAATTTAAACATCTCAAAATAGAATTAAAGCAGTATTAAAAAGTAGAAAATATACAGTAGACCGTGAAGATAAATAATCTATAAACTCTGACAATAAAACACTACTGATTAAGACTGGAAGCTTTCACAGCAGGGGTCTTCGGCACAGCTTTAACCTTGGATCACATTAGTCGTTAGGGGGTGAAATAGAAAGGAAGTGGAATTTAACTTCTAATTTAGACCAGTACTTTTTCACAGGACTCTCAAGCTGCTGTTATAAAATCCCTCCTGCCCTCTAGTGGCTCTCTCTCTGGGTTTATGTTAACAGTTTTCCCAATAAATGATTAAATAAGTAATTGTTATAAGTCAGCGGTTCCCAACCTGTGGGCCGCGGCCCCCTAGTGGTCCGCGAAGGCATTGCAAGTGGGCCTTTTTTTAAAAGGCACCCCTTGATTTTTTGTGGCAATACTTTTTTCCTTAAGAAATTGTATTTGTAATCTACTCTTCAAACACCTTGAATTAAGATTACTCCTTGATTGACTTTTAGAAATATGTATTTTAGCCAAAAGAATAGTTGTATTTATTAACTGTGTGCGGTCTTCATCTAAAAGCCCAAATAACATATTAAAGGGTGTAAATGTAAATTCAATATTTGCCGCCAAATAATTTGCAAAACATTATGATTTGTGTGGAAACATTTTATTATCAAGATTTTTTTTTATTTAACCTCTTTTCCTTTCTCGATCCTCCTTAGCAACGGTCCTTACAGTCCTTAGAAACGGTCATTACAGTCCTTAGCAACGGTCATTACAGTCCTTAGCAACGGTCATTACAGTCCTTAGCAACGGTCATTACAGTCCTTAGAAACGGTCATTACAGTCCTTAGCAACGGTCATTACAGTCCTTAGCAACGGTCATTCCAGTCCTTAGCAACGGTCATTCCAGTCCTTAGCAACGGTCATTACAGTCCTTAGCAATGGTCATTACAGTCCTTAGAAACGGTCATTACAGTCCTTAGAAACGGTCATTAAAGTCCTTAGCAACGGTCATTACAGTCTTTAGCAACGGTCATTCCAGTCCTTAGCAACGGTCATTACAGTCCTTATAAACGGTCATTACAGTCCTTAGAAACGGTCATTACAGTCCTTAGCAACGGTCTTTACAGTCTTAGAAACGGTCATTACAGTCCTTAGCAACGGTCATTACAGTCCTTAGCAACGGTCATTACAGTCCTTAGCAACGGTCATTCCAGTCCTTAGCAACGGTCATTCCAGTCCTTAGAAACGGTCATTACAGTCCTTAGAAACGGTCATTACAGTCCTTAGAACGGTCATTACAGTCCTTAGCAACGGTCATTACAGTCCTTAGAAACAGTCATGACAGTCCTTAGCAACGGTCCTTACAGTCCTTAGAAACGGTCATTACAGTCCTTAGAAACGGTCATTACAGTCCTTAGCAACAGTCATTACAGTCCTAGCAACGGTCATTCCACAGGGTATATACAGGAATCCTGAAGTCAAATGTAATTCCTTTTAAGACCTTTTTTAAGACCCTTTCCATACATTTTAAGACCTCATCGCCACTTGGAGTTTTAACCGGTTACATTGGCGACACACTTTACCTCACATTTACTATATACAGTATTGATTGTCCTTCTCCTTATCTTCCAACCATTTGGACCAATTTATATACGTAATACCTTGGAAAATGCGTTTAATAGCCTTCATTTCGCTAAATTGATTTATCAACTTTTAATACTTTTAAGACCCCGCGGACATCCTGTTACAGTCCTTGACAGCTGTCTGTTCTACTGGATTAACAACGTGTCACATGTTCTGAATCGACCAATCAGAACTTTATTTAGCCTCCATATTGTTTATGGTTGAATGTGGGCCGCGAAAAATGTTTTGATTCTTAAGCGGGCCTGAGTTGGAAAAGGTTGGGAACCGCTGATATAAGTAAATAATTTAGATTTCACCCTATCGTCTAGCGTGGCACATGTAAGCCTATGATTTTAAAGATGTATCTGTACTGGTTAATGACAGATAGTGTCCGTCTGCTTCTTTAGTGGAGATGGTGTTGTGACCAGAATTCGTGAGCATGCTGAAGCACAAGAAGAAAAACTATATAAACGAGAAACAAACTCACAAGTACGACTCCTTGGCTTCGTCCTCATCGTTCTGATGGTTTGCAGAAAAATGCCGATCAACTCTGAAAAGAAGAAGAAAAGCTTTGATTCAATAAACGTTCTCAAGGTCAGTGCAACAAGAAAAAATATAAAAGGCCCGAGTCGACGTAACGCCTTCAGAAAAGAGAGAGTAAACTTTTAGATAGGCTTTTATATTTGTCTTATCAAATATGACACACAACATAAAAGAATAATATATATATTGTAGTAATAATATTCTATTTGTAAATGTATATTGTACGTAGACATGCATTTAGTTCTTGGGAGAAGGGGTGGGATTGTTGGGATATTGTTTTACACGTTCGAAATAAATCAAATAAGAATAACCAATGCTAACTGTTGGGAGAATCCTGAATGTCCTCTTCCAACATGATAACAAAGGTATCCCAACTGTAGCTGTGTACATGACAGGATGTATGATTACCTAGAAGAGCATCAGGACTGTTTGAGGCATATGATAGCTATGTGATTAACATGATGATTCAGCCTCTATGGAGATAGACATATGACAAGCATGCTCATTTCTGACGTGGAGCTAATCTGAAGTAAACATTGAATACTGCTTTCTATTCCTCCATCTTGTGACTGTGTAACTCCCTCTCTTGGATATCAGCATGTGAAGGACACTGTTCAGGAACTAGTTGATGCTCTGTATGTGATGACTACTTCCATTCTGGAGAGGATCACAGATACATGGATCCTGAGATTGAAGCTCAAGCCAGTGATTATTAACATTTTGAAGTATTCAGAAAAGTCAGAATTTTGAGATTTTGAGAGAAAGTCAGAATTTTGTGATTTTTTTAAAGAAGCCAACATTTTGTGAAAAAGTCCGAATTTGAGAAAAAGTCCGAATTTGATGAAAAAGTCAGAATTTTGAGAAAAAGTCAGAATTTTGTGAAAAAGTCAGAATGTTTTGAAAAAGTCAGAATTTTGTGAAAAAGTCAGAATTTTGTGATTTTCATGAGAAAAAAACATTTTGACAAAAATAATTTTGAGATTTTCATGAAAAAAAACAACATTTTGAGAAAAAGTCCGAATTTTGAGAATAAGTCCGAATTTTGAGAATAAGTCCGAATTTTGAGAAAAAGTCCGAATTTGGTGAAAAAGTCAGAATGTTTTGAAAAAGTCAGAATGTTTTGAAAAAGTCAGAATTTTGTGAAAAAGTCAGAATTTTGTGAAAAAGTCAGAATTTTGTGAAAAAGTCAGAATTTTGTGAAAAAGTCAGAATTTTGTGATTTTCATGAGAAAAAAAACATTTTGACAAAAATAATTTTGAGATTTTCATGAAAAAAAACAACATTTTGAGAAAAAGTCCGAATTTTGAGAATAAGTCCGAATTTTGAGAAAAAGTCCGAATTTGGTGAAAAAGTCAGAATGTTTTGAAAAAGTCAGAATTTTGTGATTTTCATGAGAAAAAAAAAACATTTTGACAAAAAGTCAGAATTTTGAGATTTTGAGAGAAAGTCCAAATTTTGTGATTTTTTGAAAGAAACCAACATTTTGGGAAAAAGTCCGAATTTTGAGAAAAAGTCCGAATTTTGAGAAAAAGTCCGAATTTTGTGAAAAAGTCCGAATTTTGTGATTTTCATGAGAAAAAAAAAACATTTTGACAAAAAGTCCGAATTTTGAGAAAAAGTCAGAATGTTTTGAAAAAGTCAGAATTTTGTGAAAAAGTCAGAATTTTGTGAAAAAGTCAGAATTTTGTGAAAAAGTCAGAATTTTGTGAAAAAGTCAGAATTTTGTGAAAAAGTCCCAATTTTGCAATGTGATTAACATGATGATTCTATGGAGATAGCCATATGACAAGCATGCTCATTTCTGACGTGGAGCTAATCTGAAGTAAACATTGAATACTGCTTTCTATTCCTCCATCTTGTGACTGTGTAACTCCCTCTCTTGGATATCAGCATGTGAAGGACACTGTTCAGGAACTAGTTGATGCTCTGTATGTGATGACTACTTCCATTCTGGAGAGGATCACAAATACATGGATCCTGAGATTGAAGCTCAAGCCGGAGACCAGTGAGACTTTCCTAACACTAACGCTGGAGCTAATGGAGAAACTGAAAAGGTGTGTTACCTGCTGAAGGCCTGCGAGGCGGCGGAGTAGTGCAGGGGGGTGCAGCCCGTCTGGTCCGGCTCGTTCACCTCAGCTCCGGCGCTCACCAGCGTCACGGTGCACTGGTACCTCCCGTTAGCAGCAGCATAGTGCAACGGGGTCCTGAGGGGGAGGAGGGGGGAGGAAACAGTCACGTTACAGACACACTGTGTAAGAACGCTAAAGTGTCACTATGTGTCTCTGGCTTAATTATGTGCACCGCAATGTGACGTTTCTTTGTTAAATATTCTGTTCTTAGAATGAATGCATTTTCACAGCTGGAAGGCAGAACTGTCACCGTGCCGTGATTATGTTCCTCTTCTCTGCTTTAAAGAGTCCTCTCCTGATGATGTTCAGGTGTATATCAGTATGTATGTCTCTACTTTAAAGAGTCCTCTCCTGCTGATGTTCAGGTGTATATCAGTATGTAGTGTCTCTACTTTAAAGAGTCCTCTCCTGCTGATGTTCAGGTGTATATCAGTATGTAGTGTCTCTACTTTAAAGAGTCCTCTCCTGCTGATGTTCAGGTGTATATCAGTATGTAGTGTCTCTACTTTAAAGAGTCCTCTCCTGCTGATGTGCAGGTGTATATCAGTATGTAGTGTCTCTACTTTAAAGAGTCCTCTCCTGCTGATGTTCAGGTGTATATCAGTATGTAGTGTCTCTACTTTAAAGAGTCCTCTCCTGCTGATGTTCAGGTGTATATCAGTATGTAGTGTCTCTACTTTAAAGAGTCCTCTCCTGCTGATGTTCAGGTGTATATCAGTATGTAGTGTCTCTACTTTAAAGAGTCCTCTCCTGCTGATGTTCAGGTGTATATCAGTATGTAGTGTCTCTACTTTAAAGAGTCCTCTCCTGCTGATGTTCAGGTGTATATCAGTATGTAGTGTCTCTACTTTAAAGAGTCCTCTCCTGCTGATGTTCAGGTGTATATCAGTATGTAGTGTCTCTACTTTAAAGAGTCCTCTCCTGCTGATGTTCAGGTGTATATCAGTATGTAGTGTCTCTACTTTAAAGAGTCCTCTCCTGCTGATGTTCAGGTGTATATCAGTATGTAGTGTCTCTACTTTAAAGAGTCCTCTCCTGCTGATGTTCAGGTGTATATCAGTATGTAGTGTCTCTACTTTAAAGAGTCCTCTCCTGCTGATGTTCAGGTGTATATCAGTATGTAGTGTCTCTACTTTAAAGAGTCCTCTCCTGCTGATGATCAGGTGTATATCAGTATGTAGTGTCTCTACTTTAAAGAGTCCTCTCCTGCTGATGTTCAGGTTCATATCAGTATGTAGTGTCTCTACTTTAAAGAGTCCTCTCCTGCTGATGTTCAGGTGTGTATCAGTATGTAGTGTCTCTGCTTTAAAGAGTCCTCTCCTGCTGATGTTCAGGTGTATATCAGTATGTAGTGTCTCTACTTTAAAGAGTCCTCTCCTGCTGATGTTCAGGTGTATATCAGTATGTAGTGTCTCTACTTTAAAGAGTCCTCTCCTGCTGATGTTCAGGTGTATATCAGTATGTAGTGTCTCTACTTTAAAGAGTCCTCTCCTGCTGATGTTCAGGTGTATATCAGTGTAGTGTCTCTACTTTAAAGAGTCACACACGTAAACTCACCTTCCCATTACGTCCCTCTTATTCAAGTCGGTCCCGCTACTTAAGAGCAAGTTCAGACATTCAACATTTCTGTAAAGACAAAGGAAATCAGGGTTACGGATGTGATACCACCACCACCACCACATTAGGGTCTTTTATGATCCAGATCAGCCGGTGCGTCTCACCCTCCGGAGGCAGCAGCGTGTAGACAGGTCCTCCCAAAGTTATGGGGGTGTTTATGTCAAACCCAGCGGAGAGAACGTGCTCCTTGCTCATGGAGGAAACGATACTGTACAGCTGACCTGCAGGGAGGAGGAGGAACAGCTGGCGTTAGCAGATACGTCTGTCAAATTATCACAATCATTTAAATCAGGGGTGTCCATTTTGAATCGGCTCAGCTAATTCTGAAAGTAAGTAATATGGCCCACAAATGAAACGTGCGCTTGTCATATATTGTACTTCTTAAATATATACGTTCAAATATATGTTCATGTGTGTTCAAACTAAAAGGCTAACTTTTCCAATAAAATCAGTCAATTCATTTTGGAAACATTTTAAAACAAATGTTAGTTTGAAAAGCCGAATGACTTATTTACATAACAAGCTTGAAATCAACCTTTCATATTTGTTTTTTATCAGCAATCTGAAGCTTCTGTTTGAAGGAATGAGCTGCCAACACGATAAAGAAACCCTATGGAGAGCTGGGATGTACGCTGTGAAGAATGTCCAAGTATCAAGAATCATTTACTTATAACTTAACTTATGAGGCATGAGTGGCCCAGCCCTTCGAATATTTTTCTGTACGTGGCCCTCAGAGTATAAGACTATATGTTTTAAAGCAGAGGTGTCCAAACATTTTTCACTGATTGCCTTTTACTCTGTTCACTTGTATTTGTAGTCTTGTATGTGTTTAACTGTATGTAAGGATGGGATGGAGGAGCAGCTGTTTCCTCAGAGAGACTGTCAGCAGAACGTCTCTCTCCTCTGAGGATGAAGCTGCTTGGTTCCTGCATTCAGATCCATGTCACTTGTTTATTGACTTTCTTTATTACTTTATTAAATATAGCAAAAGACAAACTTCCTCCATGAGTCATTTATCAGTTTCCTCCACGACGTCTAACTATATATATAAAAGCATAGATGGATACCAAGACCAACCTGAGGAGAGTAACTTGCGACAGCAGTCTGAAAACCCGTAGAGCACCGCTAAGTGCAAAGGGAACATCCCATGGATCCCACGTCTGGAACAAACACGTTAAAATGTTATTACAGTAAAACCATTTAAACTGTCTTATAGCACGAGACGTCGTTAGTTTGGAGTAGATGCAGCTCGTAGAACAGACAGGAGGCTAACGATGAACCGCTGAGACGTATCTTACACACCTGGAAGTCTATAGTGTAATAGAAGTGAGCAACATGAAAGTAGGACCAATGAAAAGGCACATGTGCTCAAACGTCGTGTTGTTATTTGCATGTAAAGACAGCTCTTTCTGACGAGGAACTGAATATTTGGAATATTTTCAGCGCTGTGTGACTTAGCGCCACTTTTACACATCACACAACACAGAAACTCATTAAGAGATTGAGGCAGAGGTAGATTAGGACTTCTGTGTTTTTTGTCAATGGAGACGGGTGGCTTTTGAAGATGAAATGGGCTTTAGTTCCTCGTCAGAAAGAGCTGTCTTTACATGCATATAACAATACGACGTTTGAGACACATGTGCCTTTTCATTGGTCCTATGTTCAGGTTGCTCACTTGTATTACACTATAAACGTGAGGAAGGTAAATCAATGTAAATATTCAAAAATGTGAGTACACTTCAATTTAAAAAAATGTTCAGGTGTGTAAAATACGTCCACAGCGGTTCATCGTTCCTCCTGGATAACCTCAACCCTGTGCAGAAATACGTCAAACAAACACACTTAGACCACTCCCATTAATGCATCTGTGTTTTAAAGGTCCCCTATCATACTGTGTTCATCAATATATCACAGGTCTCAGATATATACAGAGCCTGTCTCTGATTGGCTGAAACACCAAACAGATCATTGCAGCATTACCATAATCCCCTCTGTGACCTTTAAATGCTATGTTTCTTTTCCTTGTCCACCCTCATGTTACTATTCAGTGCTATCAGCTCAGGTGTTCTCTCTACCTGGCCGTGTCTGCTCCGTTGGTCATCAGAGTGCTGATCAGAAGCTCATGGCCGTACTTAGCAGCAACGTGGAGAGGAGTATTGCCGTACTTATCCACGCAGTCGATCTCCCGCCTGACGGAGAGCAGAGAGCGTTTAGAGAGCAGCTGAAAGAGGCGGCCTCATCTCCTCTCGTCTCAGTGATGCTTACCGTTCTGGATGAGGATCTGGGAGCGTGTGAAGCGTCCGTGAATGGCCGCCATGTGCAGGGGGCTCTTCCCTTTTTTGCTCTGAAAGACAGAATATAAAATCATGTTTCTTTTGTCTTTAAGATTTTTATTACATTTTTCATATTTTATACATAAATGCAGAACAACATAACCCTAACCAAAGGCATCCAACTCAAAGGCAGCACCCTTCAAGGGTTTGTTGATACCACCTTCCAAAAAGGCAGTACCATAGGGCAATCCCATACAGCAGGGGTGTCAAACTCAAGGCCCGGGGGCCAAATCCGGCCCGCGACTTCACTTCATGCGGCCCTACAAGAGCTTGCAAAGATATAATATGTTTATTATACGGTTACATGCCGCTTTACAGAAGCACGTTGCCCATAAACTACATGTCCCACAATGCATCTCAAATTTGTTCACAGAATTTGAATTTTTTCTTCAAAATATGCATTTTTTCTTAGAATTTGCCTTTTTCTCAGAATTACATTTTTTTCTCTCAAAATTTCACTTTTTTTTTCAAAATTTCACTTTTTTCCCCAAAATTTCACTTTTTTTTCCAAAATTTCACTTTTTTTCCCAAAATTTCACTTCTTTTTTTAAGTTTTTCCAGAATGTGGCTTTAATTTTTAAATCATTTTGTGACATTCTCACTGAAGAGACTTGCAA
The DNA here is from genome assembly GCA_012861695.1 of Trematomus loennbergii. Classification (NCBI taxonomy): domain Eukaryota; kingdom Metazoa; phylum Chordata; class Actinopteri; order Perciformes; family Nototheniidae; genus Trematomus; species Trematomus loennbergii. The sequence goes on along the minus strand of JAAOOA010001104.1, from coordinate 49,813 downwards.
TTATTTGCCCTAGACTTCTGCTTTCAGACGTAGACCGATAATAACCCAATGCAGAGGCAATAATGTAATATAATACATTATTTTATATATTAAATATTTATATATGTATTTTTATATAGTCTTAAAGTTACAACCGGCCCTTTGAGTGCAACCATAATGCTAATGTGGCCCATGATGAAATTGAGTTTGACCCCCCTGCCATAGAGCATGGTCGGCAACAGGCGGCCCACGGGACATTGTTGGCCCGCCAGCAATAATACTTGGCCCGGAAAATTTGCTTTGTTTTCAAAGAAACGTATTTTTTCCCGGACATTTATGAGAGAAAACCCCTCTGGGATGGGTCTGCTATCGGTTCCGAGGGTAACAACAAATCATGGAGAGGCAGCATTTAGCTATTATGCCCCGACACTCTGGAACAAACTACGCAAATCGTGCACGTCCGCAGAAACGCTTACCATTTTAAAATCGAGACTAAAAAACATATCTCTTTGCCGCTGCTTCTAATTGAGCGTCGCGTGCTGAAAAGTGCTATATAAATAAACTTGCCTTGCCTTGCCTAATGTCCGAGTGCAAGTGAATGCAGCACAAGACGCGAGCCTTTGAAACCCCCCTTTCCCCGGCCCGGGCGCGAGCATGGAAATGTGATTGTCATTTGAACGGGACGGCGTACAACGAGAAGCCTTCGGTCTACAATGACCGAGAAGAGACTCAGTTAGTGAGCAGGGGCGGACCGGCCATCTGGAGAATCTGGAGTTAAGCCCATTTTAAACTATTTCAGGGCTGTGAAATAATATCTATGCACACTTTTATAATGGATAAACTTGCTTCTCGCATCCCTTGTAGCCCAACCTACATCCTATTCTCACTACCAAGGTCTTTGTGCCATATCCTTCTCAGGCCAGAATATATAATTAAGTTTATTTAATCTGGAGTTTATTCAGAGGACATTAGTATTCCATGCTTAGTGAGATTTATTTGATTAAGCTTAAGAAAGCTGCTAAGCCCACGGTGAAGGAGGCGGGTCTGACAACCTATAATTATCCTAAGTCTGTTTCTGCATGTTTTCAGCAGATAACAATTAATGTTTTTTAAACTGAAATGATCCCACAGTCAAACTTGCACAAGTAAGTGAGTTATGTGTCAACACATATTATCGCCAAATAAGAGGATAATCATTTCAATATATTTTAAAATGATAATATTTGTTTTAATTAGCATTCACTTAACCTCTTAAGCCCTGAGCCTGTTTTTCAGGTCTCAGGCTCGAAAATGACATTTCCAGAACAAATGACCATATCTTCCCTTCTAAAAGGGTTAAATTAATAATCTTTATTCTCAAAGTAATGATAAACCTGTGAGTTGGATGTAGAAAAGTCAGAATCAATATAGATGTTTTTTCTTTTAAAGAAAATTCAGATTTTACATAGTAAAAAACTGTAAATTATAGTGTCCGTCCAAAAGTTCTTTTTTACTTATAGTGAAAACTACCCTTGGATGATGGGTTAGTAGACTAAAAGCTTTAGGAATCCAAAGTACAACATATAATAAGTACCCTGTATCAAGATTGATGCAAACAAGTGACATTTGACCTTTTTAGAGAGGTTTAGCAAAAATAAACCACTTCTGGGGTCATTTGGGTGGATTTTCCATATCTCTGGAACCCATTGGTCGATTTTGATGGTTGACACCTCTTTCTGACCGTTAGAGCCAATAGAATCGAAGGGGGAGTCCCCCACACACACACGTTGTGAAGAGAAAAGGTGGGGGCTTCGCGCATGTAATTTTGCATTAGAGTGAAGCTACAGTCTAGCTCTGATATCTAGAAACGGAAAGGCATGGATTATCCGTTTTATTGATCATGGATTATCAGAAATCATATCAAAGGGACACAGACACATTGGATTAACCTATGGATTAACTTCAGCAGCGTTTTTATCGTTTTAATGCCATTGAAGACCACTTTGGAGAGACTACAGAGCCAAGGTAAAAATGTTAGCATTTTTAGCTACCTAGCGTCACCTGTTTTGATGTCTGTTTTTGTTTAAACGTCGCAAATCCGTATAATTCAGTGATAATGAGGGTACCGATCGATTCTGTGTCACCTCACGATGTGAAACGATGTGTTGGATGTGGTGAAAAGATAAATAATAAGGTTTTATGAGTGATTTTCGGTGCAGTAAGGTGTTAGCATTTTTCGCTCGTTGCTAATTCAGAGGCTCAGTGTTAGCATTGTGGGTTTTCTTTTGAAAAATAAATAAAATGATCAGTTAGATGAGTTTCTTCCCGTTACATGGATATAAAACATTCATAGTTTATTAAATGAACATGCCCTCAGACACTGTTTCCTGCAAGATGTTGCGGCAGTACCCCGGTCTCTCGGGCTTAACAGGTTAAATCGTGAAAACATATATCGCAATTTTCCAAATGGTGCGGCTGTACTTATCCCAGAAAAAGAGTCAGTAATTTGTGCACTTTTTCTCAGTTTGAACCTCTTAGAGACATGTGTACCATGAATGTGCACACGTCTGTTATCAGCGTGTTATTGAGCATAGGGTGTAACATGTGATTGTAAAAGGTCCAAAGGTAGTGTTGTGTAAACCTTTAAGATTCTGTTCTTCTTCAGACAGACACATACTCTTAGCGGACTTGACGCAAGTATTCTGGCTCGTATACTGTTGTCCAACAATATAATAAATCCTTCAATCAGCGGTGTGTCTGTGTTTCTATTTTTGTTATAACTTGTTATGTCTGGAGTGTCTAAGGTTTCGGATCCATCACAGTTCCTACCTGCTGGTTGACGTCGGCCCCGTTGTTGACCAGCAGCTCCAGACACAGCGCTCCGTTGGTGGAGACGGCGGCCAGGTGCAGGGGGTGTACCCGCAGCGGTTGGGCTGGTTCACGTTGGCCCCGTGGTTCACCAGCTCGTTGGCCACCGCCTCCTGCCCCGTGTAGCACGCCACGTGCAGCGCCGTGTTCCCGAAGCCGTTCGGCTCGTCGATCTGAAGGACACACACAGAGAGACAGCAGATCAGACAGGAAGACCTCAGGGAGAACAGGTCTTCTCTACTAACTGATGACACACAGATGATCGGAGCCTTGTCTCTCATCCTTTCTTTATAACTAATGCTGTTGATGTGTTGTGATTTTAAAAAGGTGTCTTTTATCATCTGGTCGGGGACAACAGCTGGAAATTAGCATGTTGGCTAAAGCTGCCCCATTTACTGTTTTTTGTAGTTGACACTAGAACAAACTACCCTCTTGTTTACGTCCTAAGGTCACCTGATTTGTGTTGCAGGACAGTGACGTCATAAAGGGAAAACTCTGGTTATGCTTTTACCAGCTATTTGCACTGTATTTTGTACTTTTCTGACATAAGATATGAGTCAATTCATTTTCGTCTAAAAGTCAGCAGGTTTTGTCGGTTACATTTCCAAAACAAGCTCGGCGGCTACGACATAAAACCTGTCAGTAAATACCCCACTGGTGAATTTAAAAACGGCGGTAGCTAACAAGTGAGACGACTAAACTCATCACAAAAATCACAAACTGGTGTTAATGTGTTTTCTTACATGTTGAACACAAATACCTGTACTTTCTACTTCTTACATGTTGAACACAAATACCTGTACTTTCTACTTCTTACATGTTGAACCAAATACCTGTACTTTCTACTTCTTACATGTTGAACACAAATACCTGTACTTTCTACTTCTTACATGTTGAACACAAATACCTGTACTTTCTACTTCTTACATGTTGAACACAAATACCTGTACTTTCTACTTCTTACATGTTGAACCAAATACCTGTACTTTCTACTTCTTACATGTTGAACCAAATACCTGTACTTTCTACTTCTTACATGTTGAACCAAATACCTGTACTTTCTACTTCTTACATGTTGAACACAAATACCTGTACTTTCTACTTCTTACATGTTGAACACAAATACCTGTACTTTCTACTTCTTCATTTCTTTTACTTCTTACATGTTGAACCAAATACCTGTACTTTCTACTTCTTACATGTTGAACACAAATACCTGTACTTTCTACTTCTTACATGTTGAACAAATACCTGTACTTTCTACTTCTTACATGTTGAACACAAATACCTGTACTTTCTACTTCTTACATGTTGAACACAAATACCTGTACTTTCTACTTCTTACATGTTGAACACAAATACCTGTACTTTCTACTTCTTACATGTTGAACCAAATACCTGTACTTTCTACTTCTTACATGTTGAACCAAATACCTGTACTTTCTACTTCTTACATGTTGAACCAAATACCTGTACTTTCTACTTCTTACATGTTGAACCAAATACCTGTACTTTCTACTTCTTACATGTTGAACACAAATACCTGTACTTTCTACTTCTTACATGTTGAACCAAATACCTGTACTTTCTACTTCTTACATGTTGAACCAAATACCTGTACTTTCTACTTCTTACATGTTGAACACAAATACCTGTACTTTCTACTTCTTACATGTTGAACACAAATACCTGTACTTTCTACTTCTTACATGTTGAACCAAATACCTGTACTTTCTACTTCTTACATGTTGAACCAAATACCTGTACTTTCTACTTCTTACATGTTGAACCAAATACCTGTACTTTCTACTTCTTACATGTTGAACCCAAATACCTGTACTTTCTACTTCTCACATTTCCCAAACAGGCTGGTTCCTTTAGTTTGAATGTGTGTTTGGTGGCGTGATCATTATTATTTAGAGTCATTGCGTGCCTATTGATTTGAACACGATCCGTGTATCCATCATTTCCTGGTCTTCTCTAAAGAAGAGGGACCAATGAAAACGTTGTCATGTTGCCGTTGTTCAGCATGGAAACATTCATTAGCTAACAATGACATTATTGTTCTATTAATATAAAGGGAGGTCAGGTACTCTTTAAAACAGCTGCTAGTTATGGGTACTTTTTACTGAAGTACATTTCAAAGCCCTCTTTACTTTTACTTGAGTAAAGAAGTTTAGTCAGTACTTCTACTTTCACCAGAGTATTTTTAAACACGAGTATCTGTACTTCTACTTGAGTAAAGGATGTGTACTTCTACTTGAGTAAAGGATGTATACTTCTACTTGAGCAAAGGATGTATGTACTTCTACTTGAGTAAAGGATGTGTGTACTTCTACTTGAGTAAAGGATGTGTACTTCTACTTGAGTAAAGGATGTGTGTACTTTTGCCCTCTCTGGTAATCTGTGATGTTTTGCTCTCTAACATCTAAGGACATTTTGTCTTCATGCAAGCCCCGCCTCCGACGCTGTATCCAGTTCTTATTAAACATCCATGGTGTGAATACCCGATTTCATTTCACTCATAGTTCCTGCTCTCTCCCCGTGTCTCTCTGAGTTTCATCTCCATTGCTTCAGCAGAAGTTTCCATCACAGTATCCAGTTCTTATTACCTCGCCCACCTGCTCCACCACCACACTCCTTCCTGCTGCCTTCGCTCCTCTGACGCTCACTTCCTGTCTCCACCTCACGGGGCCGAGCGACGGGCCCGGGGGGCGGAGCCTCCTCCTCCACCCCCTCTGCAGCTCTCTCCCCAAACACATCCGACACCGCACCAATCTGTCCATGTTCAAATCAAAACTGTCCTATCAGAAAAACCGCCTCCAGTGTGAGGGCCGGGCCACATGGAGCATATTCAATATCACTTGATTTAGAGACGATAGTTAAAGGGTTAATCATTGAAAAATATTACGTAATCATCAGGTATGAGCCTAGAAGGACTTAGTGGGTAAAGACAAATAGTTTACTGAAATGCAGACTTTAAAACACAACAAAATAGTGAGATATTAAGACACACAAAATCCTAAACACAGTTATTTATTCTATTTGTAATTATCCTATGAAAACTGTAATGCAATAACAAAACTGTAAAGTCAATCTTTTTCGGTATATATATATCAAGTAATCTGATTCCTATTAACCGCCTCTAGTGTGAGGGCCGGGCACATGGAGCATATTCAATATCACTTGAGTTAGAGACGATATTTAAGCATTGAAAAATATGATGTAATCAAATGCCTTACGAGGCCACAGAGAGTGAAATAAAGTCCCTCAGGCTGCTGGTTTTATGAAACAGATAACATAGCTAGTTGTAAACATTATTTCATAGCGAGTGTCTCACCTCTGTGCCCATCCTCAGCAGGTACTTCACGATGTCCAGGTGTCCGCTGGCAGCAGCAGCGTGCAGAGGAGTGTAGCCCTGCTTATCCTTACAGCTCTTATCTGCAGAGCGAGACACCAGCAGCTTCACCACCTCCGAATGCCCTGCAACACACACACACACACACACACACCACACACACACACACACACACACAACACACACACACACACACACAACACACACACACCACACACACACACAACAACACACACACACCACACACACACACACACACACACACCCACACACACACACACACACACACACACACACACACACACACACACACACACACACACACACACACAAAAATGTTTATTCATGTGTTATAATTTTTTTATATAATTTAATTAATTATCTTTTTTTTTAAATGTTATATATATATTTTTTTCCCATAGACTTTTGACCAAAGTCTGAAAATGTTTGGACAACGAAACTGAAATCAAAATGAAAAGGTACCCTATTCTGCAAAATCCACTTCTTCCATTAGCCAATAACCACCACCTGATCGCCTCCTAGAGCACCATTGAGTTATTTTTAAACCAATCATCTCTCAGAGGGGCGTGGCCAGCAGCAGCTCATTAGCATTTAAAGCTACAGACAGAGAATCAGCACTTTTGAAACAGGGCTGAAACAGAGGGGATTATGGGTAATGCTGCAATGATCTGTTTGGTGTTTCAGCCAATCAGAGACAGGCTCTGTATATATCTGAGACCTGTACTATAGTGATGAAAAACAGTATAATAGGGGACCTTTAAAGCAATAAGTCCACAACCAGAGAGTGTTTACGAGCCAACAGTCGGTCTCATTGTTTCTCGTTTCATTACGTCAGGACTTGGCCGTGTTGTCGCCCCTCTTATGAGTCAGACTCGTCTCAAACAAAAGGAGCTTTTTTCAGATTTTTCACAATAAAATGTGTTTTTTTTGTGCAGTTTTGGCAGTAAGAGAGACTGTCTCACCCAAGTAAGCAGCACAATGGATGGGCTGTCTCTCCTTCTTATCGATGGCGCTCAGGTTGGCCCCTTTGTTCAGCAGCAGCTTCACCATCTGAGGACAAAGAACACACATTTAGAGAAGAAAATCACTCATTAAGGTCTCATTTTAAGGACATACTGATTAAATAAGGTTGATATGTGCACATGTTGCACGTCTGCTCTGTGTGTTTGAGCTGATATTTGAGTCAAGATGCCAGATTCTATTTTTAGAATAAGATAAAAAATAAAACTATTCATAGTGTAGTGAGAATAAGATAATACTTTAGTGTAAAAATGTGTTTAATAGTATTGGTTGTTGTTTTCCCTAGATCAGCGGCTCCCAACCTTTTCCAACTCAGGGCCCACTTAAGAATCAAAAACATTATCGCGCCCCGTATTCAACCATCAACAATACGGAGGCTAAATAAAGCTCTGATTGGTCGATTCAGAACATGTGACACGTTTTTAATCCAGTAGAACAGACCGCTGTCAAGGAATGGAATGACCGATGCTAAGGGCTGTAATGATCATTGCTAAGCACTGTAATGACGTTGCTAAGGACTGTAATGACCGTTGCTAAGGACTGTAATGACCGTTGCTAAGGACTGGAATGACCGTTGCTAAAGACTGGAATGACCGTTGCTAAGGACTGGAATGACCGTTGCTAAGGACTGTAATGACCATTGCTAAGCACTGTAATGACCGTTGCTAAGGACTGTAATGACCGTTGCTAAGGACTGGAATGACCGTTGCTAAGGACTGGAATGACCGTTGCTAAGGAGGATCGAGAAAGAGAAAGGAAAAGAGGTTAAAAAAAAAAAAAAAATCTTAATAATGAAAATGTTTCCACACAAATCATAATGTTTTGCAAATTATTTGGCGGCAATTATTGAATTTACATTTACACCCTTTAATATGTTATTTTGGCTTTTAGATGAAGACCGCACACAGTTAATAAATACAACTATTCTTCTGGCTAAAATATATATTTCTAAAAGTCAATCAAGGATAATCTTCATTTAAGGTGTTTGAAGAGTAGATTACAAATACAATTTCTTATGGAAAAAAGTATTGCCACAAAAAATCAAAGGGTTAACACGCCATGAAATGTGAAATAATGAGCTCTAACGAAGAGTGGGACTAAAGGAACAATAAATATGCCATGTTGTGTTTTTGTCAACCTATTTCTGTTTGTGAAAAGTTGAAGTGATCCTACTGACTGTATCTTCATTTCTTCTGTTTTGGTCTGAGATGGGAATATCATCTCCTATATGTTATTGTTATGTCCATGTGTGTGTCTTTAGCCAGTACAAAATTAAAATAAATTAAAATTATTTGGCTCCCCACTTGCAATGCCTTTGCGGACCACCAGGGGGCCGAGGCCCACAGGTTGGGAACCACTGCCCTAGACCTTATTGGGGACGTAACGGTCGTAAACAAAGAGTAAGACCAGCACAATAATAAAACGGTACACTAACAGTGTAGTGAAAAGAGCAGTTTAATATCTACAGGAAACAGAGGGTCTCATCATTGATGTGAAGGGGAGGTCTGGTCGGTGTTTGTTTGTTTTGAAAAGATTAGTTGGAAGTATGAATTGGTTTTATCTCATTTAAGTCCAATTTTGTTGCCAATTCATTCCTTGGTGTTATGAAATCTTGAATGTAATGTAACCCTGATTCATCCTGTTTGATTGAAATAGTGTACATGTGTTTCCTGACCTCCATGAACCCGCTCTGCGCGGCGTGGTGCAGCGGCGTCCTCCCGTATCTGTCGGCCATGTTGAGGTTGCTGAGCGTGGCGAGCAGCGCCTCAGCGCAGCGTGTCGAGCGGTTAGCGGCCGCCACGTGCAGCGGAGTCTGCCAGAACTTATCCCGCGCCGTCGCTTCGGCGCCGCGACGCAGCAGCAGCCCAACGGCCCTCTGGGTAACAGGAAGAGAGCAAGAGGTTAAAGGTCACCTATAACCTCTTGTCTCTTCTACATGTTGATGTAGAAGAGACATGATACTGTTTCTCATCAATATATTACAGGTCCAGATATATACAGAGCCTGTCTCTGATTGGCTGAAACACCAAACAGATCATTGCAGCATTACCCATAATCCCCTCTGTTTCAGCCCTGTTTCCAAAGTGCTGATTCTCTGTCTGTTACTTTAGATGAAAATAAGGAGCCCCTCCCACGCCCCTCTGAGAGAGATTTGGTTACAAAGAACTCAAAGGTGCTCTAGGAGGAGATTCTGGTGATAAGGTGGGGGGTTACCTTGGTTGCTGATTGGCTAATGGTTACACAAGACAAAACATCGTTATGACATCATCAAGTGGCCAAAATCTGATCAGCTCATTTTCAGACAGGTTTTTATAGAAATGGATCAAAAAGAGAGAGAATCTTTGTTCCTGAAACTTTCAGAGTCTCTTTCCACAGAGGGGACATGTTGATGAAGAAGAGACATGAAGAAGAGGGGACACATGTTGATGAAGAAGAGACATGAAGAAGAGGGGACACATGTTGATGAAGAAGAGACATGAAGAAGAGGGGACACATGTTGATGAAGAAGAGACATGAAGAAGAGGGGACACATGTTGATGAAGAAGAGACATGAAGAAGAGGGGACACATGTTGATGAAGAAGAGACATGAAGAAGAGGGGACACATGTTGATGAAGAAGAGACATGAAGAAGAGGGGACACATGGTGATGTAGAAGAGACATGAAGAAGAGGGGACACATGTTGATGAAGAAGAGACATGGAAGAGGGGACACATGTTGATGAAGAAGAGACATGAAGAAGAGGGGACACATGTTGATGAAGAAGAGACATGAAGAAGAGGGGACACATGTTGATGAAGAAGAGACATGAAGAAGAGGGGACACATGTTGATGAAGAAGAGACATGAAGAAGAGGGGACACATGTTGATGAAGAAGAGACATGAAGAAGAGGGGACACATGTTGATGTAGAAGAGACATGAAGAAGAGGGGACACATGTTGATGAAGAAGAACATGAAGAAGAGGGGACACATGTTGATGAAGAAGAGACATGAAGAAGAGGGGACACATGTTGATGTAGAGAGACATGGAGAAGAGGGGACACATGTTGATGTAGAAGAGACATGAAGAAGAGGGGACACATGTTGATGTAGAAGAGACATGAAGAAGAGGGGACACATGTTGATGTAGAGGAGACATGAAGAAGAGGGACACATGTTGATGAAGAAGAGACATGAAGAGAGGGGACACATGTTGATGAAGAAGAGACATGAAGAAGAGGGGACACATGTTGATGTAGAAGAGACATGAAGAAGAGGGGACACATGTTGATGAAGAAGAGACATGAAGAAGGGGACACATGTTGATGAAGAAGAGACATGAAGAAGAGGGGACACATGTTGATGTAGAAGAGACATGGAGAAGAGGGGACACATGTTGATGAAGAAGAGACATGAAGAAGAGGGGACACATGGTGATGAAGAGACATGAAGAAGAGGGGACACATGTTGATGAAGAAGAGACATGAAGAAGAGAGGACACATGGTGATGTAGAAGAGACATGAAGAAGAGGGGACACATGTTGATGTAGAAGAGACATGAAGAAGAGGGGACACATGTTGATGTAGAAGAGACATGAAGAAGAGGGACACATGTTGATGTAGAAGAGACATGAAGAAGAGGGGACACATGTTGATGTAGAAGAGACATGAAGAAGAGGGGACACATGTTGATGTAGAAGAGACATGAAGAAGAGGGGACACATGTTGATGTAGAAGAGACATGAAGAAGAGGGGACACATGTTGATGTAGAAGAGACATGAAGAAGAGGGGACACATGTTGATGTAGAAGAGACATGAAGAAGAGGGGACACATGTTGATGTAGAAGAGACATGAAGAAGAGGGGACATGTGATGTAGAAGAGACATGAAGAAGAGGGGACACATGTTGATGTAGAAGAGACATGAAGAAGAGGGGACACATGTTGATGTAGAAGAGACATGAAGAAGAGGGGACACATGTTGATGAAGAGGACATGAAGAAGAGGGGACACATGTTGATGAAGAGAGACATGAAGAAGAGGGGACACATGTTGATGTAGAAGAGACATGAAGAAGAGGGGACACATGTTGATGTAGAAGAGACATGAAGAAGGGGACACATGTTGATGAGAGAGACATGAAGAAGAGGGGACACATGTTGATGTAGAAGAGACATGAAGAAGAGGGGACACATGTTGATGTAGAAGAGACATGAAGAAGAGGGGACACATGTTGATGTAGAAGAGACATGAAGAAGAGGGGACACATGTTGATGTAGAAGAGACATGAAGAAGAGGGGACACATGTTGATGTAGAAGAGACATGAAGAAGAGGGGACACATGTTGATGTAGAAGAGACATGAAGAAGAGGGGACACATGTTGATGTAGAAGAGACATGAAGAAGAGGGGACACATGTTGATGTAGAAGAGACATGAAGAAGAGGGGACACATGCTGATGAAGAAGAGACATGAAGAAGAGGGACACATGTTGATGTAGGAGAGACATGAAGAAGAGGATTCTGCATGATAGGGGACCTTCAACACAGATCTGCTGCAGTCAGCACTTTGTAACACTGGAGGACATTCTTCAGAGAAACTGAGAAATAATTCGTGGACAAAGTTTTTCTTTTGTTATATTTAATAAAGTAATAAAAAGTACAAAGAGACATGGATCTGAAATGCAGAACACACTCTCTGTTGAACACATACACGACTACAAACACAAGTTATCAGAGTATCAGACTGTATGTTTGAAATGATGAAATGATCATTTGACACCACAGTAACATAACGACAGGATTTCTTACTTCATTCCTGGAAGCGGCCGCTCTGTGCAGCGGGGTCAACCAAACGTGGTCTTTAGCATTTACAGTGGCACCTGGAGACAGAGGAGCAACGTTAACAAGGGGTCAGAGGTCAGATAGGACGCTATGATATGTATATATATGATGTCTTTTATACATTTTGTATTCATTTATTATTATTTTTAATGTAATTTTATTTGTTTAACTATCTTTTTTTACCTTTTTTTATTATTATAATTTTTATTAAATGTAATTATACTTTTTAAATTATATTTACTTATTCGTTTGTCCGTATGTCTATTCTTTATATATATTTCTCGACTTTTATATGTATGACTTCTTGTACGTTTGACAAAAGTGTGAAAATGTTTGTACAAACGAAACTGAAATAAAAATTATAATATGTATACATGTTCATTTCATTCATTTCTTATTTTAAAAGTGACTTAAAGTATATCATTGTAATTGTATTCATCTCTAATCTGTGTGAACCCGTCCTGTTTTAAAGAATCAGAATTAGTCACTAACATGACCATCTACGAGACATTTGACTCTTGACATGTTCGTCTACTTACAGAGAACTCACAGGTTTTTACTTAAGCAACCAGAGAAGTCAATTCTGTAGACAATTATTTAATTTAATTTAATTGAACCAATATCATCAGAAAATACTGTTTCCAGCTTTTCTAATGTGGACAATTACTGCTTTATTATGTGTATGCGTGCTTCCTAATCCAGTGATTCTCAAATAGGGGTACGCGGACCCCTGGGGTACTGCAGGGGTACTGCAGGGGGTACGTGAGATTAAAAAAATTAAATAAAAAAAAGGTTAATTAAAAAAATACCATGCATGATTACAAAAATAATCTTAGTACAATAAGTTAAATAGAAAACACAATTTTATATAAAATATTCCTAGAACCACCAAGGGGGTCCTCATATAAACATGTCAAATGTGTGTATTGTATTTTATAGTTTTTCACAATATATCATTTTGTTCATTGGTTTGTTAAACATATTACGTCAATTGAAAAACTCCTTGGAAAAATCTGTTTTATAAAAATGTCGTTATGTTATTTTTTTTCATGGATGAAGATGAAAATATCCTTAGTTTGTTGTAATGCATGCACGAAGGAGTTAATAAATCACACACTGAGGGAACATCACTATATTGTAATTATTTTTATAGGCTTTTTCGATCAAAAATGTTCTGGGTCGGTCAGGGGTACTTGGTTGAGAAAATGTTTCAAAGGGGGTACATTACTGAAAAGGTTTGAGAAGCACTGCTCTAATCAACACTAAGCTGTCTTTACTTGCTGTAACTAATGTAAACGTCACCTCTGTGGGACGAGTGAAGATATTCTGATTCTGAATAAACACTTTAGGACTGACACTACGAGACAGTTAACATGGAGGATTTAAAGCATCATTTCTGAATTCAGCGCGCTCACCTGATTCGATGAGGAGGTCCATTATATGGACGTCCCCCACGCAGGCAGCAGCATGCAGTGGCGTACGCCGCTCTTGGTCCTGCGGGATAGAAAAAGTAGAAAATCTATGAGTTGTTTTTGTCGTTCGACCCTGAAGGAAGCGGCTGGTTCCCTCCACAAAGAACAACGGGATCTCTCCAGAGGACTTTGGAAAACTGTGGGAAACGAAGCCGTTTGATAAATGCACGTTTAGTTCAGCCGGATAATCTCCACGTGTCTACCCTACTTTTATAATGTTCAAATCATAAATCTAATGGCCAGAAGCAAAATGCTAACGTTATGCTATAAAGGAACGACAGGCGAGTACAGCAGCACGACTTCAACGTCACGCCAACTTAAAGGGGACCTATCATGCAAAATGCACTTTTGTACGTCTTTTCTACATGAATATGTGTCCCCGGTGTTCCAGGGAACTCACCAAGTGTCAGAAAACACAACCCTCTCTATTTTCCTCCATACCCAAATCTCTAAAAAAGGGGCTGCAACGGATCTGATAAAAACTGATCCAGATTTGAACACTGTCCTGACGTCAGGACACGCTACGGCTATTGGGCCAACTCCACCAATCAGGAGAACAGCCACGGCCATTGCCGTTCGAAAGCGCTGGAGACGCTGTAGTACATATGCCAGGCCTGTAGGTGGTGCTGTTCTCACTGAATCAGCCCTTGCTAAAACAGAGCTAAAAAATGTCAAATTGAGCAAAATGAGGCATGGCTAAAATGCATGATCTGTTTGGTATTTTGAAAATAGAAACGTATAAATATACCTTATATAGGTATGGCCCTACAATATATCATTTAAATATACCATGATAGGTCCACTTTAAGGCGCGTTCACACCGCAGTACTTTTCCCACTTTAGTTCCGATATAGTTCCGAAATGTCGCGTTCACACCAAAAGAGCCGGAACTCAAATTAGTTAATGAGAACCTTTTTACCCCCTTTTCCGTCCCTGCTAGAGAGCAGGCACTTTCGTGGGAGAAAAAGGTTCCTATTTCTGATTGGCTGGGCGGATTGCAAACCACGCCCCGTAAAACTCCCAAAAGGTTTGTGAAGCAGCCATTTTATTATCCTCGTATTAGCATTAGCATTAGCCCAGCGCACAAACGCAGAGAGACTAACTTATGGTAACACAAAAGAAAACATGGGGGCGGTGGAGATGAGGAGGTGTCGGCGTTCTGGCGATTTACTCGGAAGGCTTCAGTAGAAGCTGCTGGGAGTCGCCTAATCCTCCCCCAGGGACTTATTCCGGTGTGAACGCGATCTGTACTTCGTTCATCAGAACTAAAGAGTTCTGATGAACCTTTGTGGGAAAAGTACTGCGGTGTGATACGTACCAGTGCATCTGAACGAGTGCGTGATACGTACCAGTGCATCTGAACGAGTGCGTGATACGTACCAGTGCATCTGAACGAGTGCGTGATACGTACCAGTGCATCTGATCGAGCGCGTGATACGTACCAGTGCATCTGAACGAGCGCGTGATACGTACCAGTGCATCTGAACGAGCGCGTGATACGTACCAGTGCATCTGAACGAGCGCGTGATACGAACCAGTGCATCTGAACGAGCGCGTGATACGTACCAGTGCATCTGAACGAGCGCGTGATACGAACCAGTGCATCTGAACGAGCGCGTGATACGTACCAGTGCATCTGATCGAGCGCGTGATACGTACCAGTGCATCTGAACGTGCGTGATACGTACCAGTGCATCTGAACGAGTGCGTGATACGTACCAGTGCATCTGAACGAGTGCGTGATACGAACCAGTGCATCTGATCGAGCGCGTGATACGTACCAGTGCATCTGAACGAGCGCGTGATACGTACCAGTGCATCTGAACGAGTGCGTGATACGTACCAGTGCATCTGAACGAGTGCGTGATACGTACCAGTGCATCTGTGATACGTACCAGTGCATCTGAACGAGTGCGTGATACGTACCAGTGCATCTGAACGAGCGCGTGATACGAACCAGTGCATCTGAACGAGCGCGTGATACGAACCGGTGCATCTGAACGAGTGCGTGATACGAACCGGTGCATCTGAACGAGCGCGTGATACGAACCGGTGCATCTGAACGAGCGCGTGATACGTACCAGAGCATCTGAACGAGCGCGTGATTACAACCGGTGCATCTGAACGAGCGCGTGATACGAACCGGTGCATCTGAACGAGCGCGTGATACGTACCAGTGCATCTGAACGAGCGCGTGATACGTACCAGTGCATCTGAACGAGCGCGTGATACGTACCAGTGCATCTGAACGAGCGCGTGATACGTACCAGTGCATCTGAACGAGCGCGTGATACGTACCAGTGCATCTGAAAGAATGCGTGATACGTACCAGTGCATCTGTGATACGTACCAGTGCATCTGTGATACGTACCAGTGCATCTGAACGAGCGTGTGATACGAACCGGAACGAGCGCGTGATACGAACCGGAACGAGCGCGTGATACGTACGGTGCATCTGAACGAGCGCGTGATACGAACCGGTGCATGAACGAGCGGTGATACGTACCGGTGCATCTGAACGAGCGTGTGATACGTACGGTGCATCTGAACGAGCGCGTGATACGTACCGGTGCATCTGAACGAGCGCGTGATACGAACCAGTGCATCTGAACGAGCGCGTGATACGTACCGGTGCATCTGAAAGAATGCGTGATACGTACCAGTGCATCTGTGATACGTACCAGTGCATCTGTGATACGTACCAGTGCATCTGAACGAGCGTGTGATACGAACCGGAACGAGCGCGTGATACGAACCGGAACGAGCGCGTGATACGTACGGTGCATCTGAACGAGCGCGTGATACGTACCAGTGCATCTGAACGAGCGCGTGATACGAACCAGTGCATCTGAACGAGCGCGTGATACGTACCGGTGCATCTGAACGAGCGCGTGATACGTACGCGGTGCTCTGAACGAGCGCGTGATACGTACCGGTGCATCTGAACGAGCGCGTGATACGTACCGGTGCATCTGAACGAGCGCGTGATACGTACCGGTGCATCTGAACGAGCGCGTGATACGAACCGGTGCATCTGAACGAGCGCGTGATACGTACCAGTGCATTTGAACGAGCGCGTGATACGTACCAGTGCATCTGAAAGAATGCGTGATACGTACCAGTGCATCTGTGATACGTACCAGTGCATCTGTGATACGTACCAGTGCATCTGTGATACGTACCAGTGCATCTGAACGAGCGTGTGATACGAACCGGAACGAGCGCGTGATACGTACCGGTGCATCTGAACGAGCGCGTGATACGAACCGGTGCATCTGAACGAGCGCGTGATACGTACCGGTGCATCTGAACGAGCGCGTGATACGTACCGGTGCATCTGAACGAGCGCGTGATACGTACCGGTGCATCTGAACGAGCGCGTGATACGTACCGGTGCATCTGAACGAGCGCGTGATACGTACCGGTGCATCTGAACGAGCGCGTGATACGTACCGGTGCATCTGAACGAGCGCGTGATACGTACCGGTGCATCTGAACGAGCGTGTGAGTACCAGTGCATCTGTACGAGTGCGTGATACGAACCAGTAGGGATGGGTACCGAGCCCCGGTATTAAACGGGCCCCGGGGCTGAATTATTAAAGACCGTGGTACCGTTAAGCTCCGACGTTATCGGTCTTTTTATCGGTACTGGAGACATCTAAAAATATGTCATGTGTATTATTGCTACACAAACATTATATTGCAGTTTTAGTGTCGCCAACTCCGTTTCTAATACGCAAAAAGACTGCAAAATGCTTCATTTTTGTATTTCGATCTCTCCAATCCAGACGAGAGATCTCTCTCCCCGCCTGTGTGCGAGGGGGCGGGCAGTTTACACACACGCAGCTGCTACATGCAGCAACACACACACACGGAGGAGATGGCGGAGAGAACGCGCTCCGAGGTGTGGTTAAACTTTACCCGTCTCGCTCGTTGCCTAAAGTGCAATAAGAGTTTAGCATGTCAGGGCGGTAACACGAGCAATTTGTCTAAACATCTTGCAAAAGTGCACCACGTTCAGACGGAGAAATGCACCGGGTTCGACTGTCTCTCTAGTAGCTCTGTCGCCCCATCCACGAGTAACGTTTCCAGTCAGGTATATTATGTATGCTAGCAGCAGCACACGGAGCTAACTCAATGATTCAAACATGGGTTAATGATTAGAGGGAACTGAGTTATTTATTTTGTTAAAGTTTCAGCCATTCTGTTTACAGTTCTGTCATCAGATTATTTAATATGATTTGTTAAAACGTTGTTGTTTCTGTTGATGTGAAATATTATGTATTTCATTTAAATAAAAAGCAATGTTAGTTTTGTTCACAATTTGTTAATTTTCATTTAATTTTTATTTGAATAGGGACAATGCACATTAATGAACACTTTAGACAAATAATGCTTCAAGTGTAAATATGCCGGATTTTAGCTTTGAGCTAATTTCCATCCGTAGTCCCTGACATACAACATATAGTTAGTTTACCTCATTTTTCTCTCCAAAAGAACCGATAAGAGTACCGTTAAAAGACCGGACCGATAAGCGGTATCGATAAAAGTAGTAGTACCGTTAAAACCTTAACGATACCCATCCCTACGTACAAGTGCATCTGAACGAGTGTGTGATACGTACCAGTGCATCTGAACCAGCGCGTGATACGTACCAGTGCATCTGAACCAGTGCGTGATACGTACCAGTGCATCTGTGATACGTACCAGTGCATCTGAACGAGCGCGTGATATGAACCAGTGCATCTGTGATACGTACCAGTGCGTCTGAACGAGCGCGCGATACGTACCAGTGCGTCTGAACGAGCGCGCGATACGTACCAGTGCGTCTGAACGAGCGCGCGATACGTACCAGTGCGTCTGAACGAGCGCGTGATATGAACCAGTGCATCTGTGATACGTACCAGTGCGTCTGAACGAGCGCGCGATACGTACCAGTGCGTCTGAACGAGCGCGCGATACGTACCAGTGCGTCTGAACGAGCGCGCGATACGTACCAGTGCGTCTGAACGAGCGCGCGATACGTACCAGTGCGTCTGAACGAGCGCGCGATACGTACCAGTGCATCTGAACGAGCGCGCGATACGTACCAGTGCATCCGAACCAGCGCGCGATACGTACCAGTGCATCTGAACCAGTGCATCTGTGATACGTACCAGTGCATCTGAACGAGTGCGTGATACGTACCAGTGCATCTGAACCAGCGCGTGATACGTACCAGTGCATCTGAACCAGCGCGTGATACGTACCAGTGCATCTGAACCAGCGCGTGATACGTACCGTGCATCTGTGATACGTACCAGTGCATCTGAACGAGTGTGTGATACGAACCAGTGCATCTGAACCAGCGCGTGATACGTACCAGTGCATCTGTGATACGTACCAGTGCATCTGAACGAGTGTGTGATACGAACCAGTGCATCTGAACGAGTGTGTGATACGTACCAGTGCATCTGTGATACGAACCAGTGCATCTGAACGAGTGTGTGATACGTACCAGTGCATCTGTGATACGAACCAGTGCATCTGAACGAGTGTGTGATACGAACCAGTGCATCTGAACGAGTGTGTGATACGTACCAGTGCATCTGTGATACGAACCAGTGCATCTGAACGAGTGTGTGATACGAACCAGTGCATCTGAACGAGTGTGTGATACGAACCAGTGCATCTGAACGAGTGTGTGATACGAACCAGTGCATCTGAACGAGTGTGTGATACGACCAGTGCATCTGAACGAGTGCGTGATACGAACCAGTGCATCTGAACGAGTGCGTGATACGTACCAGTGCATCTGAACGAGTGCGTGATACGTACCAGTGCATCTGAACGAGCGCGTGATACGTACCAGTGCATCTGAACGAGCGCGTGATACGTACCAGTGCATCTGAACGAGCGCGTGATACGTACCAGTGCATCTGAACGAGAGCGTGATACGTACCAGTGCATCTGAACGAGCGCGTGATACGTACCAGTGCATCTGTGATACGTACCAGTGCGTGATACGTACCAGTGCATCTGAACGAGTGTGTGATACGTACCAGTGCATCTGAAAGAATGCGTGATACGTACCAGTGCATCTGTGATACGTACAGTGCATCTGAACGAGCGCGTGATACGAACCAGTGCATCTGAACGAGCGCGTGATACGAACCGGAACGAGCGCGTGATACGAACCGGTGCATCTGAACGAGCGCATGATACGTACGGTGAATGTGTGATACGTACCAGTGCATCTGTGATACGTACCAGTGCATCTGAACGAGCGCGTGATACGAACCGGTGCATCTGAACGAGCGCGTGATACGTACCAGTGCATCTGAAAGAATGCGTGATACGTACCAGTGAATCTGTGATACGTACCAGTGAATCTGTGATACGTACCAGTGCATCTGTGATACGTACCAGTGCATCTGTGATACGTACCAGTGCATCTGAACGAGCGCGTGATACGTACCAGTGCATCTGTGATACGTACCAGTGCATCTGAACGAGCGCGTGATACGAACCAGTGCATCTGAACGAGCGCGTGATACGAACCGGAACGAGCGCGTGATACGAACCGGAACGAGCGCGTGATACAACCGGTGCATCTGAACGAGCGCGTGATACGAACCGGTGCATCTGAACGAGCGCGTGATACGTACGGTGCATCTGAACGAGCGCGTGATACGTACCGGTGCATCTGAACGAGCGCGTGATACGTACCGGTGCATCTGAACGAGCGCGTGATACGTACCGGTGCATCTGAACGAGCGCGTGATACGTACCGGTGCATCTGAACGAGCTCGTGATACGTACCGGTGCATCTGAACGAGCTCGTGATACGTACCGGTGCATCTGAAAGAATGCGTGATACGTACCGGTGCATCTGAAAGAATGCGTGATACGTACCAGTGCATCTGTGATACGTACCAGTGCATCTGTGATACGTACCAGTGCATCTGAACGAGCGCGTGATACGAACCGGTGCATCTGAACGAGCGCGTGATACGTACCGGTGCATCTGAAAGAATGCGTGATACGTACCAGTGCATCTGAAAGAATGCGTGATACGTACCAGTGAATCTGTGATACGTACCAGTGCATCTGTGATACGTACCAGTGCATCTGTGATACGTACCAGTGCATCTGTGATACGTACCAGTGCATCTGAACGAGCGCGTGATACGAACCGGTGCATCTGAACGAGCGCGTGATACGTACCAGTGCATCTGAAAGAATGCGTGATACGTACCAGTGAATCTGTGATACGTACCAGTGCATCTGTGATACGTACCAGTGCATCTGTGATACGTACCAGTGCATCTGAACGAGCGCGTGATACGTACCGTGCATCTGAACGAGCGCGTGATACGTACCGGTGCATCTGAACGAGCGCGTGATACGTACCAGTGCATCTGAACGAGCGCGTGATACGTACAGGTTCCTGCAGGTTTCGCCAACTCAAATTTAAGACTTTTTAAGACCTTTTTAAGACCACTTTGAATAGAATTTAAGACCTATTTCACGGCAAGAAAGTATGAAGGAAAATTGCTATGAAAGAAGAAATACGTCCCATAATTACTTACAAAGCAAATTAATTCATGTTCAACATAAGAACAATGTGAACATAACAGCATAACAGTACAGAACTGTGTTAGCCAAAAAGTGTGTATGTGTGTGTGTGTGTGTTAGGGCTGTGCAATTAATCGTATTTAATCGCAATTACGATTTTGGCCTGCCACAATTACAAAAACATAATCGAAAAAAAAAATATTATTTAGCTTTGCTTGGTTGTGACTGCACTGCAACATATTTGATCTAATTAATTTTAGTCTAATTTATTTTTATTTATCATATTTATATATGTTTAGTAGCTTGTGGAAGTGCGCTCCAAATATTTGTTGATCTTGTTTATTGGTATTTATTATTTTGATATTATTTATTTAAATGTATCATTTATTTAATTTATTTTTGTATTGGTTTTTCAGTTGAATTATACGTTCAGGGTAATCAACAGTTAAAATATACTGTTCAAATTATTATTTGTTGTAAAGTTCAATAAATGGATGTTTTCAAAGTCAATGAATAATCGTATTTAATAATCGTGATATCAATTATTGACCAAAATAATCGTGATTATGATTTTTGCCATAATCGAGCAGCCCTAGTGTGTGTGTGTGTGTGTGTGTGTGTGTGTGTGTGTGTGTGTGTGTGTGTGAGTAACAAGAGCTATATTCAGAGCTCTGCTGCCTTGGCTACAATCTTTCATCGTTGCTGTTGTATGATTGGTGTTTAACTACGGTATTTAGCGTCTACAGCCCTCCGCTTTTAGGGTTGACGTCGAAGACACAAACGTCGCCCGGAGGTCCCCCGGTGTTGTTGCGGGAGCTGCTGCATAGCTAACGCTGCACTAGCTAACGCTGCACTAGCAAAACAACGCTAATTATTTGCAAAGTGCAGCGGGCTTCAAACACGTTCCCTCCACTGGTTTCAACCAAGCACTAAATTCGATGTTTTCCAACCAAATACGTTTGAACTTACACTTCCCCATATTTATTTGGAAGTAGATTCGAAGAGACATGAGTTTCTGACTCCGCTAGCTGAAGCTTGGTTGCTAGGTTACTAGCTGGGTGTTCTCCGATAAGGGGCCGGGGGAACACAAGTTAGTGATGACTGGTTCCATGTTGATTTATTTCAATACAAATTGTTGGGGGGAACTGAAAGGCTCTCACCGTACAGGTTACTTTGCAGCCCGGACATTTCCCCAAAATACATTTTTAGACCTGATCGCAACACAGAAGTACCTTTCAAATCCCATCATTTTTAAGACCTTCTAAATAATATTTAAGACCTTTCTTATTTTTTTGGTCATATTTAAGACCTTTTTAAGGCCTTAAATTCAGATTATCAAATTTAAGACTTTTTAAGACTTTTTAAGACCCCGCGGGAACCCTGTACGTACCAGTGCATCTGAACGAGCGCGTGATACGTACCAGTGCATCTGAACGAGCGCGTGATACGTACCAGTGCATCTGAACGAGCGCGTGATACGTACCAGTGCATCTGAACGAGCGCGTGATACGTACAGTGCATCTGAACGAGTGTGTGATAGTACAGTGGTGATACGTACCAGTGCATCTGAACGAGCGGGATACGTACCAGTGCATCTGAACGAGTGTGTGATACGAACCAGGCATCTGAACGAGTGTGTGATACGTACCAGTGCATCTGAACGAGTGTGTGATACGTACCAGTGCTTGATACGTACCAGTGCATCTGAACGAGCGCGTGATACGTACAGTGCATCTGAACGAGCGCGTGATACGAACCAGTGCATCTGAACGAGTGCGTGATACGTACCAGTGCATCTGAACGAGCGCGTGATACGAACCAGTGCATCTGAACGAGCGCGTGATACGTACCAGTGCATCTGAACGAGCGCGTGATACGTACCAGTGCATCTGAACGAGCGCGTGATACGAACCAGTGCATCTGAACGAGCGCGTGATACGTACCAGTGCATCTGAACGAGCGCGTGATACGTACCAGTGCATCTGAACGAGCGCGTGATACGTACCAGTGCGTCTGAACGAGCGCGCGATACGTACCAGTGCATCTGAACGAGTGTGATCGAACCAGTGCATCTGAACGAGCGCGTGATACGTACCAGTGCATCTGAACGAGCGCGTGATACGTACCAGTGCATCTGAACGAGCGCGTGATACGTACCATGCATCTGAACGAGCGCGTGATACGTACCAGTGCATCTGAACGAGTGTGTGATACGAACCAGTGCATCTGAACGCGTGTGTGATACGTACCAGTGCGTGATACGTACCAGTGCATCTGAACGAGTGCGTGATACGTACCAGTGCATCTGAAACGAGTGTGTGATACGAACCAGTGCATCTGAACGAGTGTGGATACGTACCAGTGCGTGATACGTACCAGTGCATCTGAACGAGCGCGTGATACGTACCAGTGCATCTGAACGAGTGTGTGATACGAACAGTGCATCTGAACGAGTGTGTGATACGTACCAGTGCATCTGAACGAGCGCGTGATACGTACCAGTGCATCTGAACGAGCGCGTGATACGAACCAGTGCGTGATACGTACCAGTGCTGATACGTACCAGTGCATCTGAACGAGCGCGTGATACGTACCAGTGCATCTGAACGAGCGCGTGATACGAACCAGTGCGTGATACGTACCAGTGCGTGATACGTCCAGTGTGTGATACGTACAAGTGCATCTGAACAAGTGTGTGATACGTACCAGTGCATCTGAACGAGCGCGTGATACGAACAGTGCGTGATACGTACCAGTGCGTGATACGTACCGTGCATCTGAACGAGCGCGTGATACGTACCAGTGCATCTGAACGAGTGTGTGATACGAACCAGTGCATCTGAACGAGTTGTGTGATACGTACCAGTGCATCTGAACGAGTGTGTGATACGTACCAGTGCTTGATACGTACCAGTGCATCTGAACGAGCGCGTGTGATACGTACCAGTGCATCTGAACGAGCGCGTGATACGAACCAGTGCATCTGAACGAGTGCGTGATACGTACCAGTGCATCTGAACGAGCGCGTGATACGAACCAGTGCATCTGAACGAGCGCGTGATACGTACCAGTGCATCTGAACGAGTGCGTGAACGTACCAGTGCATCTGAACGAGCGCGTGATACGAACCAGTGCATCTGAACGAGCGCGTGATACGTACCAGTGCATCTGAACGAGCGCGTGATACGTACCAGTGCATCTGAACGAGCGCGTGATACGTACCAGTGCATCTGAACGAGTGTGTGATACGTACCAGTGCGTGATACGTACCAGTGCATCTGAACGAGTGCGTGATACGTACCAGTGCATCTGAACGAGTGTGTGATACGTACCAGTGCGTGATACGTACCAGTGCATCTGAACGAGCGCGTGATACGTACCAGTGCATCTGAACGAGTGTGTGATACGAACCAGTGCATCTGAACGAGTGTGTGATACGTACCAGTGCATCTGAACGAGTGTGTGATACGTACCAGTGCATCTGAACGAGCGCGTGATACGTACAGTGCATCTGAACGAGCGCGTGATACGAACCAGTGCGTGATACGTACCAGTGCGTGATACGTACCAGTGCATCTGAACGAGCGCGTGATACGTACCAGTGCATCTGAACGAGTGTGTGATACGAACCAGTGCATCTGAACGAGTGTGTGATACGTACCAGTGCACTGAACGAGTGTGTGATACGTACCAGTGCTTGATACGTACCAGTGCATCTGAACGAGCGCGTGATACGTACCAGTGCATCTGAACGAGCGCGTGATACGAACCAGTGCATCTGAACGAGTGCGTGATACGTACCAGTGCATCTGAACGAGCGCGTGATACGAACCAGTGCATCTGAACGAGGCGTGATACGTACCAGTGCATCTGAACGAGCGCTGATACGTACCAGTGCATCTGAACGAGCGCGTGATACGAACCAGTGCATCTGAACGAGCGCGTTGATACGTACCAGTGCATCTGAACGAGCGCGTGATACGTACCAGTGCATCTGAACGAGCGCGTGATACGTACCAGTGCATCTGAACGAGTGTGTGATACGTACCAGTGCGTGATACGTACCAGTGCATCTGAACGAGTGCGTGATACGTACCAGTGCATCTGAACGAGTGTGTGATACGTACCAGTGCGTGATACGTACCAGTGCATCTGAACGATGCGCGTGATACGTACCAGTGCATCTGAACGAGTGTGTGATACGAACCAGTGCATCTGAACGAGTGTGTGATACGTACCAGTGCATCTGAACGAGTGTGTGATACGTACCAGTGCATCTGAACGAGCGCGTGATACGTACCAGTGCATCTGAACGAGCGCGTGATACGAACCAGTGCGTGATACGTACCAGTGCTGATACGTACCAGTGCATCTGAACGAGCGCGTGATACGTACCAGTGCATCTGAACGAGCGCGTGATACGAACCAGTGCGTGATACGTACCAGTGCGTGATACGTACCAGTGTGTGATACGTACAAGTGCATCTGACAAGTGTGTGATACGTACCGGTGCATCTGAACGAGCGCGGTGATACGTACCGGTGCATCTGAACGAGCGCGTGATACGTACCGGTGCATCTGAACGAGCGCGTGATACGTACCGGTGCATCTGAACGAGCTCGTGATACGTACCGGTGCATCTGAACGAGCTCGTGATACGTACCGGTGCATCTGAAAGAATGCGTGATACGTACCGGTGCATCTGAAAGAATGCGTGATACGTACCAGTGCATCTGTGATACGTACCAGTGCATCTGTGATACGTACCAGTGCATCTGAACGAGCGCGTGATACGAACCGGTGCATCTGAACGAGCGCGTGATACGTACCGGTGCATCTGAAAGAATGCGTGATACGTACCAGTGCATCTGAAAGAATGCGTGATACGTACCAGTGAATCTGTGATACGTACCAGTGCATCTGTGATACGTACCAGTGCATCTGTGATACGTACCAGTGCACTGTGATAACGTACCAGTGCATCTGAACGAGCGCGTGATACGAACCGGTGCATCTGAACGAGCGCGTGATACGTACCAGTGCATCTGAAAGAATGCGTGATACGTACCAGTGAATCTGTGATACGTACCAGTGCATCTGTGATACGTACCAGTGCATCTGTGATACGTACCAGTGCATCTGAACGAGCGCGTGATACGTACCGGTGCATCTGAACGAGCGCGTGATACGTACCGGTGCATCTGAACGAGCGCGTGATACGTACCAGTGCATCTGAACGAGCGCGTGATACGTACAGGGTTCCTGCAGGTTTCGCCACTCAAATTTAAGACTTTTTAAGACCTTTTAAGACCACTTTGAATAGAATTTAAGACCTATTTCACGGCAAGAAAGTATGAAGGAAAATTGCTATGAAAGAAGAAATACGTCCCATAATTACTACAAAGCAAATTAATTCATGTTCAACATAAGAACAATGAGTGAACATAACAGCATAACAGTACAGAACTGTGTTAGCCAAAAAGTGTGTATGTGTGTGTGTGTGTGTGTTAGGGCTGTGCAATAATCGTATTTTAATCGCAATTACGATTTGGCCTGCCACAATTACAAAAACATAATCGAAAAAAAATATTATTTAGCTTTGCTTGGTTGTGACTGCACTGCAACATATTTGATCTAATTAATTTTAGTCTAATTTATTTTTATTTATCATATTTATATATGTTAGTAGCTTGTGGAAGTGCGCTCAATATTTGTTGATCTTGTTATTGGTATTTATTATTTGATATTATTTATTTAAATGTATCATTTATTTAATTTATTTTTGTATTGGTTTTGCAGTTGAATGATACGTTCAGGGTAATCAACAGTTAAAAAATATACTGTTCAAATTATTATTTGTTGTAAAGTTCAATAAATGGATGTTTTCAAAGTCAATGAATAATCGTATTTAATAATCGTGATATCAATTATTGACCAAAATAATCGTGATTATGATTTTTGCCATAATCGAGCAGCCCTAGTGAGTGTGTGTGTGGTGTGTGTGTGGTGGTGTGTGTGTGTGTGTGTGTGAGTAACAAGAGCTATATTCAGAGCTCTGCTGCCTTGGCTACAATCTTTCATCGTGCTGTATGATTGGGTTTAACTACGGTATTTAGCGTCTACAGCCCCTCCGCTTTTAGGTTGACGTCGAAGACACAAACGTCGCCCGGAGGTCCCCCGGTGTTGTTGCGGGAGCTGCTGCACTAGCTAACGCTGCACTAGCTAACGCTGCACTAGCAAACAAACGCTAATTTATTTTGCAAAAGGTGCAGCGGGCTTCAAACACGTTCCTCCACTGGTTTCAACCAAGCACTAAATTCGATGTTTTCCACCAAATACGTTTGAACTTACACTTCCCCCATTTATTTGGAAGTAGATTCGAAGAGACATGAGTTCTGACTTGCCGCTAGCTGAAGCTTGGTTGCTAGGTTACTAGCTGGGTGTTCTCCGATAAGGGCCGGGGGAAACAAAGTTAGTGATGACTGGTTCCATGTTGATTTTTTCAATACAAATTGTTGGGGGGAACTGAAAGGCTCTCACCGTACAGGTTACTTTGCAGCCCGGACATTTCCCCAAAATACATTTTAGACTCGATCGCAACACAGAAGTACCTTTCAAATCCCATCATTTTAAGACCTTCTAAATAATATTTAAGACCTTTCTTATTTTTGGTCATATTTAAGACCTTTTAAGGCCTTAAATTCAGATTATCAAATTTAAGACTTTTAAGACTTTTTAAGACCCCGCGGGAACCCTGTACGTACCAGTGCATCTGAACGAGCGCGTGATACGTACCAGTGCATCTGAACGAGCGCGTGATACGTACCAGTGATCTGAACGAGCGCGTGATACGTACCAGTGCATCTGAACGAGCGCGTGATACGTACCAGTGCATCTGAACGAGGTGTGATACGTACCAGTGCGTGATACGTACCAGTGCATCTGAACGAGCGCGTGATACGTACCAGTGCATCTGAACGAGTGTGTGATACGAACCAGTGCATCTGAACGAGTGTGTGATACGTACCAGTGCATCTGAACGAGTGTGTGTGATACGTACCAGTGCTTGATACGTACCAGTGCATCTGAACGAGCGCGTGATACGTACCAGTGCATCTGAACGAGCGCGTGATACGAACCAGTGCATCTGAACGAGTGCGTGATACGTACCAGTGCATCTGAACGAGCGCGTGATACGAACCAGTGCATCTGAACGAGCGCGTGATACGTACCAGTGCATCTGAACGAGCGCGTGATACGTACCAGTGCATCTGAACGAGCGCGTGATACGAACCAGTGCATCTGAACGAGCGCGTGATACGTACCAGTGCATCTGAACGAGCGCGTGATACGTACCAGTGCATCTGAACGAGCGCGTGATACGTACCAGTGCGTCTGAACGAGCGCGCGATACGTACCAGTGCATCTGAACGAGTGTGTGATACGAACCAGTGCATCTGAACGAGCGCGTGATACGTACCAGTGCATCTGAACGAGCGCGTGATACGTACCAGTGCATCTGAACGAGCGCGTGATACGTACCAGTGCATCTGAACGAGCGCGTGATACGTACCAGTGCATCTGAACGAGTGTGTGATACGAACAGTGCATCTGAACGAGTGTGTGATACGTACCAGTGCGTGATACGTACCAGTGCATCTGAACGAGTGCGTGATACGTACCAGTGCATCTGAACGAGTGTGTGATACGAACCAGTGCATCTGAACGAGTGTGTGATACGTACCAGTGCGTGATACGTACCAGTGCATCTGAACGAGCGCGTGATACGTACCAGTGCATCTGAACGAGTGTGTGATACGAACCAGTGCATCTGAACGAGTGTTGTGATACGTACCAGTGCATCTGAACGAGCGCGTGATACGTACCAGTGCATCTGAACGAGCGCGTGATACGAACCAGTGCGTGATACGTACCAGTGCTTGATACGTACCAGTGCATCTGAACGAGCGCGTGATACGTACCAGTGCATCTGAACGAGCGCGTGATACGAACCAGTGCGTGATACGTACCAGTGCGTGATACGTACCAGTGTGTGATACGTACAAGTGCATCTGAACAAGTGTGTGATACGTACCAGTGCATCTGAACGAGCGCGTGATACGAACCAGTGCGTGATACGTACCAGTGCGTGATACGTACCAGTGCATCTGAACGAGCGCGTGATACGTACCAGTGCATCTGAACGAGTGTGTGATACGAACCAGTGCATCTGAACGAGTGTGTGATACGTACCAGTGCATCTGAACGAGTGTGTGATACGTACCAGTGCTTGATACGTACCAGTGCATCTGAACGAGCGCGTGATACGTACCAGTGCATCTGAACGAGCGCGTGATACGAACCAGTGCATCTGAACGAGTGCGTGATACGTACCAGGCATCTGAACGAGCGCGTGATACGAACCAGTGCATCTGAACGAGCGCGTGATACGTACCAGTGCATCTGAACGAGTGCGTGATACGTACCAGTGCATCTGAACGAGCGCGTGATACGAACCAGTGCATCTGAACGAGCGCGTGATACGTACCAGTGCATCTGAACGAGCGCGTGATACGTACCAGTGCATCTGAACGAGCGCGTGATACGTACCAGTGCATCTGAACGAGTGTGATACGTACCAGTGCGTGATACGTACCAGTGCATCTGAACGAGTGCGTGATACGTACCAGTGCATCTGAACGAGTGTGTGATACGTACCAGTGCGTGATACGTACCAGTGCATCTGAACGAGCGCGTGATACGTACCAGTGCATCTGAACGAGTGTGTGATACGAACCAGTGCATCTGAACGAGTGTGTGATACGTACCAGTGCATCTGAACGAGTGTGTGATACGTACCAGTGCATCTGAACGAGCGCGTGATACGTACCAGTGCATCTGAACGAGCGCGTGATACGAACCAGTGCGTGATACGTACCAGTGCGTGATACGTACCAGTGCATCTGAACGAGCGCGTGATACGTACCAGTGCATCTGAACGAGTGTGTGATACGAACCAGTGCATCTGAACGAGTGTGTGATACGTACCAGTGCATCTGAACGAGTGTGATACGTACCAGTGCTGATACGTACCAGTGCATCTGAACGAGCGCGTGATACGTACCAGTGCATCTGAACGAGCGCGTGATACGAACCAGTGCATCTGAACGAGTGCGTGATACGTACCAGTGCATCTGAACGAGCGCGTGATACGAACCAGTGCATCTGAACGAGCGCGTGATACGTACCAGTGCATCTGAACGAGTGCGTGATACGTACCAGTGCATCTGAACGAGCGCGTGATACGAACCAGTGCATCTGAACGAGCGCGTGATACGTACCAGTGCATCTGAACGAGCGCGTGATACGTACCAGTGCATCTGAACGAGCGCGTGATACGTACCAGTGCATCTGAACGAGTGTGTGATACGTACCAGTGCGTGATACGTACCAGTGCATCTGAACGAGTGCGTGATACGTACCAGTGCATCTGAACGAGT
The DNA here is from genome assembly GCA_012861695.1 of Trematomus loennbergii. Classification (NCBI taxonomy): domain Eukaryota; kingdom Metazoa; phylum Chordata; class Actinopteri; order Perciformes; family Nototheniidae; genus Trematomus; species Trematomus loennbergii. The sequence continues at coordinate 19,235 of JAAOOA010001104.1, read as the reverse complement.
GTGTGATACGTACCAGTGCGTGATACGTACCAGTGCATCTGAACGAGCGCGTGATACGTACCAGTGCATCTGAACGAGTGTGTGATACGAACCAGTGCATCTGAACGAGTGTGTGATACGTACCAGTGCATCTGAACGAGTGTGTGATACGTACCAGTGCATCTGAACGAGCGCGTGATACGTACCAGTGCATCTGAACGAGCGCGTGATACGAACCAGTGCGTGATACGTACCAGTGCTTGATACGTACCAGTGCATCTGAACGAGCGCGTGATACGTACAGTGCATCTGAACGAGCGCGTGATACGAACCAGTGCGTGATACGTACCAGTGCGTGATACGTACCAGTGTGTGATACGTACAAGTGCATCTGAACAAGTGTGTGATACGTACCAGTGCATCTGAACGAGCGCGTGATACGAACCAGTGCGTGATACGTACCAGTGCGTGATACGTACCAGTGTGTGATACGTACAAGTGCATCTGAACGAGTGTGTGATACGAACCAGTGCATCTGAACCAGTGCGTGATACGTACCAGTGCGTGATACGAACCAGTGCGTGATACGTACCAGTGCGTGATACGTACCAGTGGTGATACGTACAAGTGCATCTGAACGAGCGCGTGATACGAACCAGTGCATCTGAACAGTGTGTGATACGTACCAGTGCATCTGAACAGTGTGTGATACGTACCAGTGCATTGACATCCTCCTTTTTGTGCAATAGTAGTTGAACTTCTTCAGCATTACGATTGAAGACAGCCTGGACCAGAGGAGGCTGAAACACAGGAAGAGAGATTTACTTTCACTTTGACTCCCTCCAGATCAAGAGTCCCTAGGTTACCTACTTCCTGTTTACTGTGATCATGTGACAACGTTTATGATCTGTGAGACCGGACCAATGATGCACTGATGGCTGTTCAATCATCCGCCACTAATGGGGAGTATATATCAATATATATTAGTCAATAAAAGGCGATAAAATGAAGCCAAATAGCTTTTTATCCACTTAACTCTAAAGCTGGTTTTACATCTGCCAATAAACACAGAGGAGGAAGAGGATTGCTCTCAATGATATCTGGAGTTAGTTGGATTATGAAATGATCCGCTCACTACATCTCTGCCTCTCTTATCCTCCGTTAATATTTAATAAATGCAATCTTCTAGACGTCCTTAAAGCTAAACGCAGTAAACTATCTCTGGTTCAGGACTGCCTTCTGTCCCCAAAGTCCACATGGAGCTTCAGTACGTTCAGTCTCAACACAGGCTGTATTCTGACAGAGAGGTGTTTCTCACAGGAGGAAACTACTAACATGTGATGCTGCAGATTAAACCACCCCATACATACAGGAGTCAGCACGTCTACAGCAGTGACATGCAACACACATGAATGCATCAGTAACATACATGATAATAAACACTGACTGGGATCATTTCACTGCAAGAGTAAACATACTTTGATTTAGGTTAGGGTTGAAATGCATGACTTCTACGCGTAGCGGTGCATGTACACAGTGTGTTTGAGGTTAAATACTTCCCAAATATGTGCATAATGGAGCCTATGTATGTTGACAAGCAGTGTGTGTGTGCTGATGACGAGCTGTGGGGTTTAGGGTCTGGGTTGTGGATGTACACTTTGAAAGGTATTCTATGTATTCTGCTTAAGAACTGAATAAAAACAACTGTTAATGAGAAACACCTGCTAAGTTACGTTGCATACAATTCACGTTGTGCTTTATACTTGAATACACACGATATTTCACTTTTTACTCCAATACATTTATTTTTTAAATGTAGTTATTTGCCGATTTGCAGGTATGGATTTAAAATACAGAATATAAATCAACCGATGAATCATTATGCATTATTATAGGTTAAGCTACCCAGCAGTATAGCAAGTAATTTACTATAATGTCATGTATTGTATTTAAATAATCCCCATCTTTACCATGTGCAACCTTGACATTAATGCATTAACAATAATAATAATACAAACATGTTATATTTGTTAATCTGAAATGGGCCATTCTGCACAATCAGTACTTTAACTAAAAGTGTATTTTAAAGCCTGATAATAACGTTTCATAACATACAGTTAATCTAAGCAGGTTACATTTCAGCTGCAGCATTTAACTCTTTAATGCAATGGTTAAATATGCTATAGTTCAGTTAATTAATGCATTTAGCAGGTTTGATGTAGCGTTAAGCAGCCGATTCTTGTTTTTCTCTCCAGGTAATAGACGGAGCCCTGGCTGCGGCCTTGTCTTCTATACAGGCTGCAGCTGAGCCCCAGAGCTGGGCCTCGACTAGAGCAGCAGATTATATTAGTTCATGTGACAAAATCTAATTAATGGGGGATGGTAACAGTGTGATTCCTATTTAATAAGCATGCACCTCCAATAAGGTGAACATGAAACTGCTCGGTTCGTGTATTAGACGTTGTATGTTGAAGAGCAGGAGTGTTCCAGCAAATAGACTGCGCCACAAACACTGTTCCAGCAAACACTGTTCCAGCAAGTAGCCTGCACCATAAAAACAGTTCCAGCACAAACACTGTTCCAGGAAATAGACTGCGCCACAGCACAAACACTGTTTCCAGCAAACACTGTTATAGCAGACGCTGTTCCAGCAAATAGCCTGCGCCACAAACACTGCTCCAGGAAATAGCCTGTACCTGGTCTGCGATTTTGGACTCCCATCTCCCAAACTCAGCCGGGACGGAGCTCCTTCATGAGGAGGAAACCTGCAGGTTTTACCGGCGGAGCTACTGAGTCCGCGGATAGACTACACCCATGGCCGGCTGCGAACAGAAATGCGCTCCGATGTGTCAGTGTTGTTGTCGATAGTCCGGTCTGTGGTCTGACGGATCTGAGGGTCCGCCTACAGGCGTGGCGGGGCCGGGGAGCTGAGCGGAGAGGCCGCCCCCTGTGGAGGGAGGAGGTACTGCAGTGTGGAGAGAGGAGGTACTGCAGGTGGAGGGAGGAGGTACTGCAGGGGGACCGCCCCCGTGTGGAGGGAGGAGTTACTGCAGTGTGGAGGGTGTAGGTACTGCAGGGGAACGCCCCCCGTGTGGACGGAGGAGGTACTGCAATGTGGAAGGAGGTGGTACTCCAGGGGAACGGCCCCCGTGTGGAGGGAGGAGGTACTGCAAGGGAACCGCCATTAAAACAAAATAAGAAGAAGCGGTTCCTCTCCAGTCCACAAGGGGGGACTGTTTTCCCGCAGAGCCTCTGCGACCAACTGCCAGAAGAACAGTCTGTCGAAAACATCAGGCAATATATATTGTGAGATTATTACATTTCTAAGAGAAATTGGTAAATTTAAAATAATCTATTCTAGAGGTTTAGTTATTTTTCTTTTCTTTCTTTTGTTTATTATTGTCTACATAGTCTGTCCACACTCCAGTCCAGTTGGTGGCGGTAATGCACCTACACGTTGGTTTGCCAACCGCCAATAAACACCAAAGAAGACAAAGACGAATAAGAAGAACAGTCTGTCCCACCGGCTCTGGTTTAATCAGAAGGTCGTTCTCGGCCGGGCGGTGTTTAACAACAACCGAAACCTCAAAAAATCACCCATTAATTCAACTTTATAGAGAACTATTTCTCTAAACGCGGAGGGATGTGAGCGTTGCCGTTTAAAAAAAGGGACAGACAAAGCGCCGCGGAAGGTTGCGTTTAGTCAGGACTCGTTATGAAACAATGCTAACGGCGAGCTAACGTTAGCAACGCAACGGCTATAGAAGCGACGCATAGTTACGGTAATCAATAAATAACATGTTATTCTGGTCGGTCGGGATTAGTGACTAACGTGGGAACTATTACACCGGAAGAAGCAGAGTGTTTGCACTCCCGGTTTAGTTGGACCGGTGTGAGAGGCTCTCAAACCCCGGATTCAGGTGATCACAACCCCGGTCTCAGCAGCTCCTTCGCCCGGTCTCCAGTCCTCTGAACCCCGGTCTCCGGTCCTCTGAACCCCGGTCCTCTGTTCCCCGGTCCCAGCAGCTCCTTCTCCCGGCTGGTTGGATGGCAGCCTCGGCAGGAGCCCGGAGGTTCCCCATGGGGGTGCGGACCTTCAGTGACTTCCTGCAGATCGCCTCGGTGGGCTCCCCCCGGTCAGTGCTCTCAGCAGGGGGACCAAGAGGAGGCCTGAGACAGAGCATCAGGTAACTGAAGCCGGCCAAGGGTCACCTAAAGCTGATCTGTGAGGGCTATCTTTGGACACACTCAACCAGTCATGTGAGAAAATTGTCAAAAGCTAGTGTGGAGAATCTCTGCCTAAAGAAATAAGGAGACTGTCTTTAAAGAGTTAAATATCATAGGGGTAAACTGATGAGGGGAGAGGAGTACTCAGATCATGTACTTGAGTTAAAGTAGAAGTACTCAGATCATGTACTTGAGTAAAAGTAGAAGTACCAGAGTGTAGGAATTCTCTGTTTCAGTAAAAGTCCTGCATTCAAAATGTTCCTCAAGTAAAAGTAGAAAAGTATTATCATCAAAATATAGTTAAAGTATCAAAAGTAAAAGTACTCGTTTTGCAGAATGGCCCATTTAAACACCATACATCAAGTTAGGGTTTATTTGAATTACTGTATCTACAGCTGGGTAGCTTAACCTTTAATAATATAGGATTATGTAATTTGTATTTTGTACTTTGATCTGCAAAGTAACTAAATATGTCAAATAAATGTAGTGAAGTGAAAGTATAAGTACAAGTACCTTAATATCTTTACTGAAGTACAGTACTTGCAGCCGGTCATGGAAAAGGGTCACCTTTATTCTGAATGTAAACACTGTGAGATGTCTGAGGGCTATCTTGGGATCTCACATGCTAATCTAGTGATGTGAATGAAATGCTAAATAGCTACCGTAAAGATATCACTGTCTAAAGACATGAAAAGGAAACTCTGAAGGTGTAGGGTTCAGGGATTCAAATACATCTGAACATATTGACCCGGGGAAATGTACACAAATGAGAGCGAGGCCTGCGCTGAGTTATTGTTGACTAGTCTGTGGTCTACATGCCGGAAAACGTCCATAGAAATACAATCATAAGACATATTGGAGACGTGTGAAATGGGACACCTTACCTAAAGAACATACCCCACCCTGAGCAAACCCCTCAGCGTTAAAGCTCTAACTGGCTTCACATGTCTTATTTCCCCAGTCCACCGTCTCATATATTAGAGACAGACCTTATCATCACATCACGTTATCATTGAAAGGCTGATTGCACCAGGGAGAGGCTGCCTTTAGAAAACACAGAAATACCTCTTGCCTGCACCTGTGGCTTCACCGTAGAAATGGAAAGGTGGAGTAAACACAGGATCCTGCTCACGTGATTTAGTCAGGGGACAAAGCTTTCACCGCTCATAAGAGAACTCAGAAACCTCCACACACACACACACACACACACACACACACACACACACACACACCACACACACACACACGGGGCTATGATTGTCCTCTGCCTTCAGTCTCTGGAAGCTGTGTGTGTGTTGTTGTTGTTGTGTTGTCGCAGAGACTCCCTCTTTCCAGAGTGAATCTAACGGGACGTTTCCTCTCACCTTTCAGACACCTGTCGTCATGCGGCATTCTGATGACCAGAACTCCCAGAATGCTTTGCTTTCAGGACACGATGACGACGGTTCCTCCGAGTAGAAACTTCCTCAGCTTCACCAACAAGAGGAAGGAGTACTCAGAGCGCAGGATACTCGGGTAATTCATCCACAACGACATTATTACTCATTTAAATTGAGGGGTATTGATTACTATGTTAGTCCTTTTTTTAATTCTTATTTTTAATTATTTAATTATTGTATTATTTATTTGTTTTATTATTTTGTTATTCTTATTTGATTTATTTTTATATTGTTTTATATATTTTATTCTATTTTATTTAGTTATTATTCTTATTTTTTTATTATATTATTTATTTATTATTTTATATATTATTTATTTATTTTATTATTTTATTGTTTTGTCCTTATTTTTTATATTTTTTAATTCCATATTATTCTTATTTATTTATTTTATTATTGTTTTATTTATTTATTCTTATTTTTATTTTGTTATTATTCTTATTTTTTTATTATATTATTTTTTATTATTTTATATATTATTTATTTTATTCTTATTTTATTTATTTTTAATTCCATATTATTCTTATTTAATTTATATATAACATTTTTAATTCTTGTTTTATTCCATCCATTGTTTATCGACTTCTGTTATTGTTTATATTTGTGTGTATCTAAAGACCTGTATAAATAAAGTTATATATATTTGAATCCCATTGTGCACTCCTCAGCTTCTCGATGCAGGAGATGTACGACGTGGTGGCCAACGTGGACGACTACAAACACTTCGTCCCGTGGTGCAAGAAGTCCACGACCGTCATGAAGAGAGCGGGGCACGCCAAGGCTCAGCTGGAGGTGGGCTTCCCCCCCGTGGTGGAGCGCTACACCTCCATGATCACCAACGTGAGGCCGCACCTGGTCAAGGTGAGTCCTGCAGAACAACACCGCGCTGCTTCAAGGCTTTCAGTGCCGTGTGCAGAGCGACGGTGTGGTTATGACAATGAAGCTCTGAGGTCACAGGCTCCTCTTCCAACAGAGCGACACAATAACACAGATACAATAGTGCAAGTAAATACAAATAAAATACAATAGAAATAGTGCAAGAATAGTCTATATCGAAGAGAGACATGTATATATAGAAACTTAATAAAATATATAAACCCTAGGGATGCACCGATCTACAACGCGACTCCCGCTCACCGAGCAAAACGTAAACATCGGCGACTGCCATCGGAGCATGTCACCTTTTACCGATGTGCCGATTAGGGCTGTGCAATTAATCGTATTTAATCTCGATTACGATTTTTGGCTTGCAACGATTACGAAAACAATGTAATCGAAATAAAACGATTATTATTTTTATTAAAAAAAAAAAAAAAAATGTAATATTTTTTTTTTTTTGGTTTTTCTGTTGAATTATACTTAAAGTTCAGGGTAATCAACTGTTAAAAACATACTGTTCAAATTTTTTTTTCAATATATGGATGTTTTCAAAGTAAATGGATAATCGTTTTTAATAATCGTGATATCAATTATTGACCAAAATAATCGTGATTATGATTTTTGCCATAATCGCACAGCCCTAGTGCCGATGGTGGAAAAAGGTGAATGTACACGGATGTATCGTGCATCTCTAGTAGGGCTGCACGATATGGAAAAAAACTGACATTGCGTTATTTTCTGCGATATGAAAAAATACAGGAATTGAAGAAAAGACCGTTTTTTTGTCCGCAAACCGTCCTTTCTTGAACTTTAATGCTTTACAATTGGTATTTTTTTTAACGATATTTAACCGGATGAAGGATTTTAGTCACGGACGTCTGGATCTTAAGTCATCAGAGCAACAAGCTGAGCTAGCTCGGTTATCCTTGGTTGTGATTGGTGGTTAGCTGTGCATGCAGAGCCGGCATGTCACTCACTCAAGAACCGCTGACATGAGAGCCGCGCGACTTTTCCTTTTGTAGCAAGCAGCTAAATAAATGTAACATGACGTGTTTGAGTTCATTTGCCTACTTCATATCGCATGTCCTAAAACATTTTTCTAGATCTGATTCAATAAGTCGGCGAAACAATGGACAGAAAAATGATCTCTTCTCATATTCTTCAAATGCTGTTAGCGGCCTCTCAGATATGGAGACCCGGCTTTCCTCGGTTTTATATCACATTAAAGAGAATCTCTTTGACGGAACAAGTCATTTTAAAGACATCACTTGAAGTTGTGACGGCACTATTTTCTGACCTTTTTATAGACCGAACTAAAACTAAAAAAATCGCACGTCGATGTCAATATCGCACGTCCTGCGCATAACGCGATTATCGCCACAACACGAATAATCGCGCAGCCCTAATCCCTAGTATGAACCCATGTTACCGTCTGCTTTAATCGTATAGAAACAGTTTGATCCAAACCGGCCTTAATAACTGCATATTTGTAAGAAGTCCTAACGCATGCTTCGTCCGCAAAGACAGCCAGCGTCGATGTATCGCTAATTTGTTTTAGAATATTTGAAAAAGAAATTCTATTTATTTTTGTCTTTTATTGAACATTTACTTTTATGTCTCAAAAAAATCTTTATTTAATTTAAAAGTATTTAATTTGACTATTTTATTGACGTTTTAACTTCTTTTGTTCTTTTTTAATATTCTACTAAATGTGTCTTTTCTTGAATATTTGTAGAAAATATTCTTGCTTTACTTTTTAACACATGTTATTTTATTTCATTCTAAAATACAGCAGCTTTCACAAAACCCTAATTCCCCCTGGATAAACAAAGACTCTGAATCAGCACTTCTGACCCCTGACCCCTCCCTCTCTCTCTGTCCTCCAGGCTGTGTGCACAGACGGAAAGCTGTTCAATCATCTGGAGACCATCTGGCGCTTCAGCCCTGGGATCCCGGATACCCCGAACCTGCACCGTAGACTTTTCTGTGAGTGAACCCCCCGAAGTGCTTTCTCAACGAGCGTTAGAGGACGATCTCCACATTTCATTTGTATTTCTATTTGTTCCCGTTCATGTATGCACAACTTCTGTAGAACTAATATTAGAAAGCATGTCTCTATGAACACACCATTGACGAAAAGGAGCTGGGAGAAGAAAATAATCTGATATGACCTGCCCTTTCTAAAAGAATAGAACAGATGGTCTGTCCTTCATATGTTCGTATCCACAGCCACACATCACAGCATCGTAGGATAACAAGAGAAACACTTACTAACAAAAATACTGAGTTCCACTTGACAGTTAACACCAAAAACCACATGAACCAAACCTCTCACCTCTGTAAAGTAGGTATAAATAACAATAATCATTGCATTTCATTGAGATGAGATAAGATGGAACTTATTGATCCCATGGGGAGAGTCAGGCGTTTGTAGCAGCAACGGGGTCAGAGTGAAAAACAGGGTTCACACAAGGGTTCAATAAAGATTTGCAAATAACGACGATTTGGAAATCTGCAAATATACAAAAAGAAGTGAAATAAACAAAATACAAATCTTTGAATACGTCTAATTGTTAAGTAGTTTAATGAAAAGCAGGTTTAAATATATTTCCTACATCTCCTTCCACCAGGACTTTTATTTAGGTTTGTGGGTTTGCATATTTCTAACAGATCTGCCCGGATACGATACGATAACTCTTTAGGCAAGACAAGTTTATTATAAAGGTGCTTTATAAAAATGAAAGACATTCAGAGCATTAAGAAACATATTATAAAATGTCTCATTTCAAAGCAAAGATAATAGAACATGAATAACAGGAACGTGGATGATGTTTGGAGCATAATAACTGAACTTGTCCGTGTTCAGTTCTGCCTCTGGGTCAGATCAGGTCTGCCTCTGGGTCAGATCAGTTCTGCCTCTGGGTCAGATCAGGTCTGCCTCTGGGTCAGATCAGGTCTGCCTCTGGGTCAGATCAGGTCTGCCTCTGGTCAGATCAGGTCTGCCTCTGGGTCAGATCAGGTCTGACTCTGGGTCAGATCAGGTCTGCCTCTGGGTCAGATCAGGTCTGCCTCTGGGTCAGATCAGGTCTGGGTCAGATCAGTGCCTCTGGGTCAGATCAGTTCTGCCTCTGGGTCAGATCAGGTCTGCCTCTGGGTCAGATCAGGTCTGGGTCAGATCAGGTCTGCCTCTGGGTCAGATCAGGTCTGCCTCTGGGTCAGATCAGGTCTGACTCTGGGTCAGATCAGGTCTGCCTCTGGGTCAGATCAGGTCTGCCTCTGGGTCAGATCAGGTCTGACTCTGGGTCAGATCAGGTCTGCCTCTGGGTCAGATCAGGTCTGCCTCTGGGTCAGATCAGGTCTGACTCTGGGTCAGATCAGGTCTGCCTCTGGGTCAGATCAGGTCTGACTCTGGGTCAGATCAGGTCTGCCTCTGGGTCAGATCAGGTCTGCCTCTGGGTCAGATCAGGTCTGACTCTGGGTCAGATCAGGTCTGCCTCTGGTCAGATCAGGTCTGACTCTGGGTCAGATCAGGTCTGACTCTGGGTCAGATCAGGTCTGCCTCTGGGTCAGATCAGGTCTGCCTCTGGGTCAGATCAGGTCTGACTCTGGGTCAGATCAGGTCTGCCTCTGGGTCAGATCAGGTCTGATCTGGGTCAGATCAGGTCTGACTCTGGGTCAGATCAGGTCTGCCTCTGGGTCAGATCAGGTCTGACATGCTCCTCACAGCAGCTCCGTGTGTCACATCAACACAAGACACAATGCATGAGAAACAAGCATTTAACATATCAGCACGATCACTGGTCCCCTCCTCTCTCTCTCTGCTTGTAGTACTCTAAACACATTGTAATGACCCCTCCCCTCCCCCTCTCTCTCTTCTGATGCAGATTCCTTTGAGTTCCGCTCCTGCTCCACTCTCAGCTGGCACCATGTTCTTCGACGAGTCGGTGAAGCAGAACGTGGCGGCGTTCGAGCGCCGGCGGGAACACTGTACGGCCCCGAGACGCGCATCCCCCGAGAGCTGATGTTCCACGAGGTGCACCAGACGTGATCAGAGCCCCCCCCCCCCCACCACCACCTCCACCTGCATGATGCTGCTTTAGAAGACTTACATCCAACTCCTGAAACCCCCGCCTCATTAAAATCTCTGATAAAGGGTCTCTTCAATCTGGATTAAACCATCTTTATGTGTCTCAAAGGGGGACCATTTATTTTTAAAAACATGTCCAATAATGAGAGAGCGCTGCAGCTAGCTTTGTTATGACCACTACTCGCGCTCCTATTGGCTAGCGCTCAAACGCATTGTACGTGATAGGCTAAAGGGGCGGGACATTTCTTAAGCAGTTTAACCAATCAGAACAGAGCCGGCCAGTTAACCAATCAGAGCAGCTCTGGTTTCAGACAGAGGAGGTGCTGCAGCATGGAGACATGTCCCAGGAGAGACACGACACACTGAGGGACTCTTTAAAGGAGACAACACACTGAGGGACTCTTTAAAGGAGACACGACACACTGAGGGACTCTTTAAGGAGACACTACACACTGAGGGACTCTTTAAAGGTTGTTTTGGGGCTAACGGCTGCCGCGCTCTCTTTTTGAAAACATGTCCCCATCAGTCACAGAATAAATGAAGCGTCCCTTTAACTGCGTCTCTGGAAGGACTCTCTATTTATCAGCGGGTCATAGGTCATCGATCGTGTGTGAAATGTCAGAAGATATTAAGAAGTGCTGCTTTAAAGTGTCCAAAAACCCCCCCCGAAAATACGCCATTAGCAAAGATTTAACAGGACCTTGAAGATGAATTATGAGCACGGTTGCTCCTCAGAGTGTTTCCACGTTTATCTGCTGCTTAAATCTGCCTTTAATTGAATTATCTAAATCTATTCATTTTTAGTTAATCTGATGCAAAAACAAACTCCATTTAATTTATTTATCAGCGGTCGTTTTCGGACAGTTTCATCAGGATTTAAATGAAACTTTAGAAGAAGGGAAATGTTACTTCTAATTAAGTTGAATGTATATTATTCTGGCTTCCTCTTGATGCTGTGAGGACTTATATTTTTTGGTCTCTGAGACATTACCAGATTTAATAACGCTTTATTTCACAGCCCAGCGCACACCGGCACAGCCGCACAGGTTTAGAAAATATATAAAATTCACTGATTTAACTTTAAAAAAAAGGCAATTATCACCAAAATTATCACGAATAACTGTATTTACTGAAAATCCTGGACATTTTATTGATAATCAGATTAAATAATAATAATCACTGCCTAGATAACGCGCTGTAAAACTATAAATATGTTATATTTATCTCGTACTTTCTGTGTGTACTGTGTGATGAAGTGCTGGGCTGTGGAATAAAAGTATCTCATGTCTGGTTTCCTTTCCTTTTATTTCATGTACCTGCACGAGGCGGACGATGCATTGATCGGGAAATACATATATATTTCATTTGGGGATTTACGTTTCGTATATATTCTATTTAAAATGCTTCGTAAAAGATTGTAATCTGACATTTTTAGGAATTATGGAATATCTAGGTGTTCTTTAAATAAAGAAACTGGTGAAATGTATTCTGTGTTTTCATTTCATTCAACACAAACTTTTACATCTTGTGCGTTAAAATAAAATATTATTATTTTCCACTTTCACTCAGTACATGTAAAGAAATATATATATATGTTTTCACTTTCATTGAGTAGAAAATAATATTATTTTTCACTAACACACTGAGTTGAATATTCTTACCAACTCCAGTCCTGATTTTAAATACAAAATATATATATTTTATATATATTTATGCCTCTGGAGCAGTGGTGTAAAGTAACATTACACTGACACTACTACACTCTGGTACTTCTACTTTTACTCAAGTACAAGACCTGAGTACTTCTACTTTTACTCAAGTCCAAGATCTGAGTACTTCTACTTTTACTCAAGTACAAGATCTGAGTACTTCTACTTTTACTCAATTACATGACCTGAGTACTTCTACTTTTACTCAAGTACAAGATCTGAGTACTTCTACTTTTACTCAAGTACAAGATCTGAGTACTTCTACTTTTACTCAAGTGCATGATCTGAGTACTTCAACTTTTACTCAAGTCCAAGATCTGAGTACTTCTACTTTACTCAAGTACAAGATCTGAGTACTTCTACTTTTACTCAAGTACAAGATCTGAGTACTTCTACTTTTACTCAAGTGCATGATCTGAGTACTTCTACTTTTACTCAAGTACACGATCTGAGTACTTCTACTTTTACTCAAGTACAGTTTCTGTGTACTTCTACTGAAGTACAAGATCTGAGTACTTCTACTTTTACTCAAGTGCATGATCTGAGTACTTCTACTTTTACTCAAGTACATGATCTGAGTACTTCTACTTTTACTCAAGTACAGTTTCTGAGTACTTCTACTGAAGTACAAGATCTGAGTACTTCTACTTTTACTCAAGTCCAAGATCTGAGTACTTCTACTTTTACTCAAGTACAAGATCTGAGTACTTCTACTTAAACATATATATATATATTGACATGTGAAGCTGATGTGGCAGAGAAAAGGTTTTAATGGAAACACACTTATAGTTTTAGTGACCTTCTGAGTCCGTGACAAGGACACAGCTAAAGGAGACACCGGAGCAGGTATGTGGGACAGTTATTAATACAACACACCACACACACACCCTCTCCTTCATGTCCTCGCTGTGTCAAATGCTGTTTCTTCGTGGCTCTGATCAGGATGCATGTCGTGTGTAACAGCTTGTCTTTGTGGGTAATCTAATCTATAACTGTTAATGTCACACACACACACACGCACGCACACACGCACACACAAACATACACAACAAGTGTTAATTTTGGCAGCTATTTTTTATTTAGCCTTAGTCTTTAGACGAAAATGGTTATTAGTTTTAGTCAACTTTTAGTCCTTTTTATCCTTCATAGTTTAGTCGATGAAAAATGATTACATTTTAGTCAACTTTTAGTCAAAATGTTTTCTCTCTTTAAACCAATTCAGTCTCTTCAGAGAGAGAGAGAGAGAGAGACAGAGAGAGAGAGAGAGAGACGGAGAGAGAGAGAGAGAGAGAGAGAGAGAGAGAGAGAGAGAGAGAGAGAGAGAGAGAGAGAGAGAGAGAGAGAGAGAGAGAGAGAGAGAGAGAGAGAGACAGAGACAGAGACAGAGAGAGAGAGAGAGGGAGAGAGAGAGACAGAGAGAGGGAGAGAGAGAGAGAGAGAGAGAGAGAGAGAGACAGAGACAGAGACAGGAGGGAGAGAGAGGAGAGAGAGAGAGAGAGAGACAGAGAGAGAGACAGAGAGAGAGAGAGAGAGAGAGAGAGAGAGAGAGAGAGAGAGAGAGAGAGAGAGAGAGACAGAGAGAGAAGAGAGAGAGAGAGAGAGAGAGAGGAGAGAGGAGGAGAGAGAGATGCAACATCGCCACCTAGTGGATTGGATGACCGCAAAAGTACAACCAGCGAGTATTGAGTCTCATACACTGCGAGTCTCTTTAGACATTGTAATGCTTGTTATTAACCATCTAAAAATGCATGAAAATATGTTTTTCTTACTGAAATTAATATTATTAACAACAAGTTGTTAATATGTTTTTGATTTTTAATAACAAATGTATTTTGTATGTCAGATGTAAAAAGATAGTCTTTTATATTTGTCTTATCAAATTTGACATACAACATATAATATATATATATATATATTGTAGTAATAATGATATAATCTATTTATAATTGTAAATGTATATTGTATGTAGACATACATTTAGATGTATATTTTGTTAAAACAAAACAAAACTGTTAATTTAGTTTTTGGGAGAAGGGGTGGGGTTAAATAAGTGTAAACTCCTTTGAATCAATTTGATACTGCTTATGTTTCTACAGTATCATAATTCTCTTGTTTCATTTCATTATTATATATATATTTTTATTGTATTACACGTTCGAAATAAATCAAATCAAATGTGTCTTTGAAGAGGTGCTAGATTACTCAAAAACAACTGTTAGTGTGTTTATGCACCAGGCTGCAAAAGATAAACATGCAATTTGACGAGAGGCATTTCAGTGCAGAATACATTTGTATTTATTGGGCACTGTGGATTGTTCACTGGGGTGAGGCGGGGTCTGCTGTTCCCTCAACCACCAGACAACAGCTCCAGCTGCAGTACCCCGGGAAGCCCTCTTCTGAGTAAAAACCCTGTAATGTTCCTCGCCGTCCACTTCCCCGGTAGCCTGTGCCAACGTCCTTATAGGTTGTCACACTGAAAGCACCTGGAATTTGGTAGGCCTTCCTAAATTCCTGTTTGTGTCCCTCTGTGAAGATATTCCAGTTGACGACACCTGAAGTAGAATGTCATAAGAAAATTACAATTCAGACAGAAAAACAACAAAACCTTCCTTAATTTAGCTGACCTTACTCTTAGTCAATCAACTTCATAATACTAGGATAGGAGAAGGCAGAAGTAAAGACACTTTATAAACTTACTGTCAAGCCAGTTGAAGTGGGCTTCCTTTTGGAATGACCCCTGGCTCACGATGTATTTAAAGCTCTTGCAGGTAAGGGCTAGCGTGCAGATTGCAGGATCACCATCCTCAAGAACGACAAACGTAAGGATCCTGCGGATTATGCCTTCAGGCAGCTGTAGATATAAAACACGATTTAATACGAATTCCTTTCAAGCTACATTGTCTCTACTGTCAAAACTAAAGTAATTGTAAATACATGCCTGCAATATGCCAATGGCCACCTTCTCCTGGGAGATATCCTTTCTGGCACTCTCGGCACTCTGTCGTGGCACTCTGTCGTGGCACTCTGAACACTGGCTGAAGGGTTCCCTCGAGCAAGCTTCTGGCCTCCAGAGTCCAGAAGGCAAACCTTTGGCCGTGCCTTTGAAACAATAAGAACAAGATGTAATCTAAAGTATTGCATAGGGAAAGGCTAAGGCATTGGTGCACAATTGATATGCATTAATAATCTCAACAGATATTGCCATCCAGAGTCTTACAGCTCTTGTTACTGATGGTCTACTGATCTGTAGATGGTTAACCTAATATAACTAACAGATGTTCTATTGACATGCTACTGAGTTTGTTGAGAGATTGTAGATAATCTACAAGTGACCCTCAAAATTAAGTGTTACTGAAATTAAAACACACATATTGTTAAGGGCTTTCATACCCTTGTATTTCAAAACGCTCCATGAGAAGAAGACACCACCACTTCCGAATCAAAGGCATGTCCATCTGAATGAAATGTGAAAGTGACAAAGACATTTTTTGATTCACAATGTCCATAATAAATCATTTTTCTTCAAGATGAACAGTATGATGAAACATAAGCAACACTTTAATTAGGCATTTACTTCTTTGTTAAAAAGAAATCATAAACTAACCTCCTGGAATTCAAACCCGGCGCTTGTAACAATGGATAGAGTATACTGGAACAAAGAAGATGGAAAACAAAGCATTATATTTACAATGTTTACAGAAGCCTGCAAACGTACCAACTGATACCCTACCATAAGCATAAAAAATCCTGCAGTCATTTCCACAGATCTGAGGCCTGTACTACGAAGCGGATTTCTCTTAGCGGCTGACTTCAGGGAAAACTCGGGCTTTCCGGTCCTACGATGCTGGTTCTCTTTTTAGCGGGCTAGATCTCCATGGTAACTTATGCTGAGCGGCTAACCTCCTCGGGAGGAGGTTAGGTTGCAGGCTAAGAGATCAACTCAGTGAAAGCACCGCCTGCTGACCAATCAGAGCTCCGTGTGCGGAGTTTAAAGCGATCAAGTCATATTACAGGATAGAGGAAATACAGAAAAACTGCCGTTGCAGGAAAGACAGCCGGCAAAAATCACTGACTGTGTGAACGTGAACGTGAACATTAATAGAATATCCCCTCCCATCTTCAGAGCAATCTGACTATTATAACATTAGCGTTAAGAAAGCTTACTTAAATATCTGCCACAACATAAGTAACCGGATCAGAGTAACATTAAGTACAGTCCGCGGCACTGTGAGTGCAGACGTCGATGTGTCCCATTATCATTCATATCATATCACATCATAATGTATCATATATTTCCTTATCTGAGTCAGCTGAGCCGTATCTGGCCGTGCAACACTCACAGTGTCACATACTGTATGCAGAAGTATTATTTTAAGCAACACATTAAGTTGACGAAACACTCGAGTCAAATGTAATTAAAGTCAGATCGTGTCTTGGACGGGGCAGTGATATCATAAACCTGTTAATGTACGCATTCAAACACTTTTCTCTGTTACCAGCTGTATTCACCTTGCAGGTGCAGCTATGTGGCTTTGATCCTGGATAAAGTGTTTAAGTCATGGATGTTTAAAGTTTAACTTCTTCATATTTGACTAATATTAAAGTTCACTTTTCATTCAGGAAGTATGACGCTGCGCTGTCAGTACGCTTGTCCATGTTTGAGATTGGTCGAATGCTCCAAATACCACCCCTTTCATGTGAACGCGCACCTAACTAGATAGGACACGGCTGGCTTGAGCGATCCACTTGATAACCAGCGTCGTAGTACAGCTTAGCCAGAGCGCGTATGTTTTGGATTGGGCCAACCGGCTAACTCCAACATATCCAGGTTAGGAAATCCGGCTTCGTAGTACAGGCCTCTGGCGTGGCAAGCCCTAAAATCAACAACAAAGAAAGATAACATTAAATACATGACTGATAGATAAACCCCAAGTCTTCTCCGTCACATGATGATGTTTACATGATGTGCAGAGTACGGGCAATAGCAATTTATCTTTGCAGTAGCTATGGATTTATTATTAATATTTGTTGTGCATTCACCGCAATATCATGCCCAGTCTTCTCAGTCCAGCTCCCTGGATCAATCTGCTGAGCAAGATTTCTACAAGACAAAAATGTAAAGATTAACAAAAAGAAATGTTGGAATTCATAATGTTAAAGTTATTTGTGCACATAAGTCTACAGTAGCTGCCACATATTGTCAAATTGCCTTGCAGTACCGGCATGAACAGATCTTTAAAAAGATAGCAATTATTTCCTAAAGTCAGAGAAAAGCTCACACATCAGAGAAAAGCAATATCAAATCATTTCAAACAGATATATGTGACAACCACTGAGACATTAGGAACCAAAACATACCAGTACAGGCTATAGGAACGTAGCCAAAATGTAATGTGCCATATGAACGTGGCGAACAGTATGTCTCATCTGTTGACCTAAAAATTGCTCTGTACTCAGCATCACCAAACCCAGACTCGTGCAAGGTGTACTGCGAGTCTCAAAATCTCTCTCCGGAGTGGCTTCATGATCTATAATATGGTAATGAGTAAAGAGTTTACAAGTCATTAGGACAGGGAGTAGAGTTGTAGTTGACTCTGTTGGAATACACATGAATTAACAGGTAACAGTTGACATTTAAAGGAGTCAAATTATGAAATAGTTTTCAGTAATATAATAATAATAATAATAATAATAATAATAATAATAATACATTTGATTTTAGGCGCCTTTCATGACACCCAAGGACACGTACAATTTGTTAAAAAATAAATAAAACGCTAATAGGCAACAAAACATGATAAAAACACAAACAGGAGATCATGGAGGAGACAGTCAAGTGGACACAAATGAAACATATACTAGGGAGGACTACAGTGAGTAGGCAGATTTGAACAGGTGGGTTTTTAATTGGGATTTGAATATGGTGATTGTGTCTGACTGTCGGATGTGCGGGGGGAGGGAGTTGCAGAGTCTGGGAGCAGTGCAGCTAAAAGCCCGAGCACCCATGGTGACAGAAGCCAACGCCGTGCCCCTGACAGAAGCCATCGCCGTGCCCCAGACAGAAGCCATCTGTCGGGGGCACGGCGTTGGCTTCTGTCAGGGGCACACCGATGGCTTCTGTCGGGCACGGCGATGGCTTCTGTCTGGGGCACGCCGATGGCTTTTGTCAGGGGCACGGCGATGGCTTTGTCAGGGGCACTGCATCTGCTGAAACTAAAGTAGAAAAACCCAATACCAGTCATACATATGTCAGTGATTTTCAGAAAGCTAAACCATCAGGTGAAAGAAGTTCCTAATCCTGATATGCTATGTAACTACTGTCATACTGAAAAACTAAATTAAGAACATGCCAGTACATGATCACTCTTCCCCCCCCCCCCTCCCCCTCCCCGTGACTAATAATATGCTGTATTATAAAACAATTGCATAGGAAAACTGCATTTAAAAATGTTACCCAACACTGCCTGGTTGTGGATGTTGATTGATATGTCGGTTTGAAAAGTCTTTTTATTTTGTCCAGTCGCTGTTTGTTTTTGTGAACATTGTGATGGTGGATGATATTCCTCATCAGGAACAGATGGGTTGTTGGTAAAGCCATGTTTAGGAAGTAATTGTTTTTTTCATCCTTGCAAATAGCTGTTCTGCTACGTGACTATTTATCTTTCCAGCAAGTTGTGGGACCAGGCAAGCCTCCGCAGGGCGTCGCGGGCATCCTTTGTATTGTCCTCATGGAATCGGTCATACAGAGCATAATGCTCTGCTGAACCGGTTATTGGATGGCATTCAGGGTCTGGGTCCAGTTTTTTGCAGTTCAGCCAAGGTAGTGACACCTTCAGTTTTCCCTCTTTCGCTTGTTTGATGTTATCTGGAGTTGGGGCCAGTAACCGTCCTTCAAATGGTGTAAAGGGCAACTTT